>OX463859.1:24314982-24533264 GCA_949825065.1 Odontocerum albicorne | reverse complement strand
ATATATATATATATATATATATATATAATATATATATATATATATATATATATATATATTATATATATATATATATATATATCATATATATATATATATATATATATATATATATATATATATATATATATATATATATATATATATATATATATATATATATATATATATATATATATATATATATATATATATATATATATATATATATATATATATATATATATATATATATATATATTATATAATATATATATATATATAGCAGCACAGTATATACATGTATCCTAAAATTACATATACTCGTTTATTTCAGGTTGATGTCGAAAAAAATACATTTAACAGAGAAGCCATCGAAATGTCCGAGCTGATCTCATTACAAGCCCCTAGTCGGACTAGGGCGAGCCCAGTCGCAAGGACATCAGGTGTTTATCAACCCACAGCCTATTAGAACTGAGACGTGTAAAGAACACATTCCCAAATCCACACAATTTATAATGTTTATTTAAAACTTAATAACTTGTTTGTTTATTCCATATTCTTTATATATAAATTGTCTGTATTATTTTAAAATGTGTAAAATATATTAAAGAAATTAAGTTGTGTTCAATATTGCAGCATGTCTAGTGTACTTTAGCCTCGAGATAAAATAATACGGTATGGGTTATTTTTGTACAGAGCCGGTAAGAGGAAAAAAAATTAAATAGCAAATAATATTAACAAAAATAAATTTTTAAATATTTAAAGAAATTGTGGTGCTGGAAGTGGATACTCTGTATCCTAAAGACTGGAAGGTGCACCAACATATGTATCATCTAATATTAAAAGGCAACCGAAAGACTTTCGACACCGTGCAGAAAAAAAATGTAAAAAATGTTGGGCATCCAGAAAGGAAAATGAATATATTGAGAAGCTCGTATCACAGGTACAGGTTGTTGGAAAACGAACATATGAATTGGACCAAATAAAGTCGTTAACAGGACCCTCTTGAAACGGTGCGTTCATATTGTACAAGAACTAGAAAGGATAAATGAAAATGGTACACCAAGCTCCAGACATAGCGGAGAACCGCAACGCTCAGAATTGAGCACACGATGAAAAAGAAGAAAAAGGCTTCTTGTCGACTCCAAGAAAAGAACTAAAATGGGAATCGGCTAGTCAATAGTGGAAATGTACCATCACTCAACAGTTCACCACAACAGTAGAAATCACGAGAAGACATCCCAAAACCCACATGGTTGACGACATGTATCAGCATGAAGGCGTTTGCTGGATAAAAATAACGAGAGAGATATAGAAGAATGGGAACTTGACTAGAAGTTTTTCATCCTAAAAGTTGTAGATAACGACTGAAGAGCCGCTGTATTGTATTGTATTACACTTTCGTTGTTTACCTATACAGTACAACCTGGTGGGATTATTACCATGTGGCAATCTCGTCCAACTGACTAGGAAAATGTGGGAGACAACGTGTCTTACCAACTAGGCCACGGAAGTCGTCGGAGCCATGTGTATGAAAGAAACTAGTTTTTAGTAAATAGAACATAAAACAACTGGCTGTTTTGTTGCACCTGTTACTTAAAAATAATAGGATAAATTATATATTATTTATAGTTAAGGCATTAACACTGTGGAGGTTTAAAGATATTGTAAATTGTTTTATCAAACACTGTTTATTCCACTTTTTATAACGGTTTAACCATACCGGTTTTAAGGCTTTCACCTCATCATCAGGGGAGTATAAATAAGACTCATGTTTGTGCTCCCTTGATGTATTATTTGTACTCCTCTGATGATGAGGTGAAAACCTTGAAACCGGTAGGGTTATACCTTTATAAAAAGTGGAATAAACAGTGTTTGATAAAAAAAAAATTTACAATGGATAAATTATACTTGAAATTTGCCGTTTAGAGAGTAGATTTTTCTCAAGTATTAAAAATTCTAATATAAAATATTACTTAGTAAAGATATATTATATACATACTCGTATATACACGTATATAAGTTAAGTGTAAGGGGGAGAAAATAGTAGCTACGGCCATTAGATATGATACTTTCTCAGAGTTATGAGTAAGAAAAAATCCACAAAATGTTAATCTTTAGGTAACATATATAAGTCTTCAACATGAGTAGACTTTTGTATGGCAGTAAGGCTTGATGAACCTATAGGAGCCATGACAGGAAGATTAATGCTTTTCGTCTGAGATAACTTCGACGTATCCTGAAAGTTACACAGATAGATAACCATAACATACATAAAAATTGGTATTGAAAAATCTTTTGTGAGTTGTCATCTTAGCAGATTAAAATAATGTCTTTGTAATTTATTTTTATCAAACACTGTTTATTCCACTTTTTGTGACGGTATAACCCTACCGGTTTCAAGGCTTCGCCTCATCTTCAGGGGAGCGCAAACAAGACTTGTTTGCGCTCCCCTGAAGATGAGGTGAAAGCCTTGAAACCGGTAGGGTTATACCGTCACAAAAAAAATGGAATAAACAGTGATTGATAAAAATAAATTACAATGTCTTTAAACCTCCACAACGTTAATGCCTTAACTATAAACAACAAACAAAATAATATCCGATTCGAGAATATATCTTTTAGTGACTTTTTGCCTTTGTTTTCTTTCACTTTAGGCAGTTCGATATCCCTAACGTAACTCTTTCATCATCTGAAAAAAAACGAATACTACCTTAGTACCAAAATTCTTAAACTTGCTGTAATATTTTATTACTCGTCTATATATTGCAAAGAAGATATAGAAAGAAAAAAAAAACTAGAAATTAAGCACATTTTTCACACTTTCGTTCCTTGAGACCTGCCCAGTCAAGTTCTTTTGAAAAAGTGAAAAGTTTTTTTCCTACCACGGAATATTTTAAGTCCACTTGACTTGAACATAATTACATTGTTACCACGTGCGAAATCTTCTTCCCCTCTAAATAATGATATTTTCAAAAAATATTCTGCAAAATAATGATAAATGTAGGAGGAATATAGAAGAAATAAGTCAAACACATCTCACCTTCTCAAATAAAGTGACAACTCAGAATGAGAGATTTTATATGCAAAGAAAAATTGTTACTTTAGCTTAAGAGTATTATTTTGTATGACAAATTCTTTGAATAGAACCTAGCAATGTGGCAATATCATGAAAGTAACCAGAAAAATGTTAAAAATCTTTATATTGAAAACAAAACTGCATTATTTTTCGAAAATCAGCTTTCCAAGAAGAATCTAGCCCGCTACCCCCTTGTAAAACAGGTTACAGCACAGAACACATATCTTACTAATAGTGTATAATTAATAAGACCATTTACAAAAATTCCATAATATAACGTCCAATTTTTCAAAATTATATATTTTAATGAAAATACAGCATATTTCCAAAAAAGGGCTTCGTAAATTGTGCAATCCAAAATGGTTTTTGTTTTATTTATGTCATGTTTTTTGGTAAGGAACGATGTTCAATTTCTTTCAAAAAAAATTATTCATCTATACACGGCAGTTAAACATTGACACTTTTTTTTCAGGTCACCTCACTGAAAATGCTGTATTAATAATATTTTGTGGATGTTCATGTATTTTTAATATAAAACTAAAACACGGTCACATTGTTTAATTTTTTTTCTTTTCCTAAAATAAAACATCACATATATGAGTAATGATGTAATTAATTCATATAACAGTTCTTGTCAACTCACCTAGTGATTGACCAACAACTAGTGATTGTACAGCAAGTGTTGAAATGCATTTTGATATATAAAAAATAAAGTAACGACATTTTAATTTTATATTTATTTTGGAGTTTCACAATTACAAAAATAAAACCCTTTCGTTGCCTCTTCCCTTAAATATACGAGTATATGTTTAACCCTTTGAGTCCCAGTGTTGTATTTAATATTATCTTTGGGTGTATCGTCATTTTTCGAGGACTCCGTTATATTCCTGCCTTGTAGTTATTGAATAACACCCTCAATAAATACAGTTCCTGAAATGATTATTGCCATGTGATAACCAATCTCTTTTTCATTTCACCTAGTCATTCTCTGCATCGTAGTCTCTTCACACTACCCGTCAGCATTAGTTTTATTAAGCAGTCTTTACCTTTTTGTTAAAGGAACTGGAGTGTTCGCCAAATACGTTTTTTTTAATATATTACAATATACACCACTCAAGATTCCTTATATTTTCATTCGAAAGTAAAAATAAGGAAACATACTATTCATTTTCACTTTTTTTTAAATTAAAAATAATTTAAATTATTTATTTAATATTATTATTACCCTATCATCGCCTTCGTTCCTGAGCTTGTAGTTGAGAATCCCTTCGCCATTGCAATGTCAATTGAGATATGCTGTGAAATGTGGATTTTTATTTCTTTCTTCTTTTCTCTTCTTTAAGTGAGTGAGCCGCTGCACACTAACAAACTCATCGGCCACACCGCTGTGCTGGATTCGATGGCACACCAAAGTGAGATAATCGGATCACACAGGCATGTTATTTCCTTTTTTTTTAATAATAGGTATGACTGAACTCATAGGTGTTATTATACCCTCGAATACTACGCAGAAAAAATGCCTATGTTATTCGAGGAGAGTTGTACACAGTGGAATTCGAACCGACGATCTTCCGCGTGAAAGTTCAGTGCATTACCGCGCGACCTCGGTATCACCGTACAAATTGCATCAAGAATACAGGGATGCCATAAAACGCCACCGTCCAGGTCGGTCCATAGCCTAGCACTTCGAAGCCGTGGTCGAACAAGTTTCGAAATGATATATATCTAGTATAACTATTTATTTTAATAGCCGTTGAGGGATTAACCCAATGGTTCCGAGGTCAGTGGGAATACCAAAGTAAAAAAAAATCGAGAGTATTATTTGCTAATATATGTCTCTACATGAAAGAATCTGTCAACCTTTCTGCTACATACTCGTACGAGAAAATGTAGAAACTTAAAGAATGTATAATAAGTCCTTGATTGATTAACTTCTCAATTTTGTAATATATTATTCTTGTTATATTCACTACAACTACAGGGAATGTATTGCCATTTAGCAATATTTACCAATCGACCAGAAAGGTGTTACAGATGCCTTAAAACTAAACTGAAAGTCAAATTTAAAGGCGATATCTTACCAACTAGACAACAAATCATTATATTCGATATAAACACAATTCGTCTTCGAAATTCTGGTTCATACTTTAGTTTTTTTATCATACAAGATTCAAGATACATAGGTTTCTTTAAAAAAATCTATGGTCAATGAACAAAACCTTTTTTTTTTTCAAAATGATGTACTGCCTCCCAATCCGGGGGTTACGGATTTGATTCCATTTGGTACCCAGATTAAAAAAATTTCCAAGTCTGGTTTTCGCTACACACTTATTTTAATTGGTTACACCTTTTGAAAAATTGTCTTATGACATTAACTCGTCAGATCGTACAATATACAATGAAAGTGTAATAATAGTACAAACAAATTATGAAAATAAATTAGAACTCATGGGGGTTAAACGAGGCAACTTCAAATTACCAAAACATTAAATCAGATAATTTTGACAGAATGCGAAATTTTAGTACTCACGTACGAATACTTCTCATGAATTTCAGTTTTGAATTAACTGAAATTACCGAATCAAAACTCGCTTACCAACAAACAGATCAACAACTCAAAGAGTCATTGAAACGAAGATTAGCGAAATTCAGAGCCTGAAATTTTGGCTTTGTTTTGTGAATTTCATGATAGGTCTTAGCAATAGCAGAGTATATGTGAGTCGAACAATACATACTCACAAACCATCATACAATTTACCTGTCGGGTTAGGTAGATAGGACAGAGTGCCAGACTGTTCTATCTCGAAACAAATCCGTCGATTCTTTCACATCAAAACATTTACTGATACAATTCCTATAACTTTCTAAGTTTTCTTCTTTCAAAATAATTTTCTCTTAATCTTACCACGCGTTCCGTAGTCTTGACCTCACTTTCCACTTACACTCTCGCTGGTAATATTTTTCATTCATTCGTTCTACGTGTACGAACCATCTCAAAGTACTCCCTTTTTATTTTACTCAACACATCGGCCGTAAATATAAATTCATCCGTTACCCCAAATATATTCCTCAATGCACATATTTTTTTGGCATTTATTCGCCTTTTTTCTAAGTTCACGTTTCACTGCCATGTATTAAAGTTGCCACTGAAATACTAATATGTGACTGCGATTTTCACACGAATTAAAGTATTGTAAATATTTTCAACTTACGATATAATCAGGGCCATATAAACTTATTTAAAAATCCCCTTTTTACACTTCTACAAGACCAACTAAATATCAATTCATCATTCCAAGAAATCCTATTGGACGAGAATTCTAAACACTAGGTGGAAGAAAATAGGACGAAATTTCGAAATTTCGAGGAAAATAAGAACTGCCGTAATAATAGACGACCTGACAGCTGCGAAGCTCAGGTCATTTTTCGACCAGTGTGCGTTCGACTATAAACCCTCATAAATTTTCGAATTTTGAAGATTTTTGGAACATTTCTTAGTGACAATTATTC
Organism: Odontocerum albicorne; assembly: GCA_949825065.1. Classification (NCBI taxonomy): domain Eukaryota; kingdom Metazoa; phylum Arthropoda; class Insecta; order Trichoptera; family Odontoceridae; genus Odontocerum; species Odontocerum albicorne. Next base: position 24,526,693 of record OX463859.1, on the reverse strand, counting down.
AGAAAGGATTATAAAAAAATAAAATGAAAAAAATCGATATTTTGAAAATTCCAAATGAAAATACCCCGTTTAATGGAGCTGAACGATGAAGCCTGGAGCTGAAAGATGACTTATGAAACCATTCCCGTAAACTCTTCAACCAGGAGATGCGTCTTCTTCTAGCATCCTTGCAGCCCTGATTTCTTCCCTTCAATGTCAGTTAAATAAATTTATATTTGTTCGTCGCATTATATTTCCAAAGTACTCTAACTTTCTGCTTTTGTTTATGAATATTATTTTTTCATCCGTTTCAAGATGTCATAATTACGGACTTAATGAAGGCATTGGACTCTCAGTATTGTTTGATAGACACTTCAAACACTTCTAGATTCTTTGTGTAAATATTTATGTTTTAACACCATAGAAAAGTGCGGAGAATATATACCAACACAAAATTCGCAACCGTAAGTTGAGATTGATGTCTTTGTTGCAGAAAACATTCTGCAATTAAAAAAAGTTACTTCGTGCCATACCCACTCTAATTTTAATCTCTTGAGACTGGTCGTACATTCTAGATATTTATATCGTCGGACTAGCTCAACAATGTCATAGTTTATATAAAGCTATTTATTTATCTGTCATTTTCTTTTACTTAATATAAAGATCGTAAATTTTATCTTTGATATATTCATTATCAAGCTCGTCTCATTAATGCACATAAGCCCTGTGAAACCTCTGCAGTAACAATTTTAGACTCTGTTAATTGTCCATAAGCACAGTGTAATTGGCCCGAGGAAAGATATTGATGTTTGACTATTTATTATGCTTATTTCATTAATTTTATACAATGCCTCCTTGAAAATGGCTACAAAATTAATATTTAAAAAAATAAGATAGAGTTAGTTTGTCTTGGTTCTATAATGACTGAGGAGGTTGGATGTGAGACAGTAATCAAGATATGAAAAATAATGGAGAATAGTGATACTTTGAGAGTAAAATTGATAGCTTCAGCAGTGGTTTGTCAGTGTTATTACATGGAGTGGAATCATGGACCTTCAAAGTTAGTAGTATGAACCAACTAGAAGCATTCAAAATGTGAATGCTAAGGATACCCTGGACTGATATGGTCAGCAACACGAGGGTTCTTCAAAGAGCCTAAGTTGATAGAGATTTGCTGACTAATATTAAAATCCGAAACGTGTCCTACTTGGGTTATGTACTATTGGCAGGAGGCAAATCTCCTGGGTTAGCAATATATGTGATTGGACTGGCATAAGGGGCGTTGGAGATCTTTTTCGGGGTGCCGAGGACAAATATGTCTACTCTCAAGTGATAGTCAACGTTGGGGGAGACCTGACATGATACTGGGAAGAAGAAGAAGTGGTTGTCTTATTTATACCGTAATTTTCTCAATCAATATTCTTGCATGTCTCAAAAACTTGGAAAATATAGCCCAGAGAAAGATGAAGGATAGACTATTTAATTATGTATTAATAAGAATTGCTTAGGTGATTTATGAACAGAATGATAAACAAATACCAACTAGAAGGACTTAACATCTCAAAGAGGTGATCATCATTATGTACTCCACGCATTCTTCAGTTCTCCAATAATATTTTGGACTAAGAGAACATGGAAAAACTCATGCTCACTGGCAATTTGGAGTTGCGAGCGCAGAGGTAGATATGCGTTGAAGATACCTGGAGAAGAGTACTATGGGCTTACCTTTACCTCAAACTCTACAATTCCAATGTGGGTCATAATCCTCAGCATCGAAGTCCCGATGAAGAAGAGAGATGGTGTTGCGTCATACTATATGACTGAGCAATGCGTTATAAAAGTAGCTTCTTAGGGGTTTTGAACATGAAAAAGTTATTAAACACACAGACTGGATTTTTATCATTAGATCTTCATCGATAATCTGACTGAATGTTCCCATATGAATAATAAGTATTCTTACAATTTTAACATGAAAATATTTTAAGTGGAAGAAAAGTACTTACGGAGTAGAGAATCATATATATGTTAAGTTTCAACTTTGGCGTCCGTTCACGTTTGTAAACATTTTATTTATAAATTATTTACCTTGAGTTTTCAAAACACGTTTATAATAAATTACTCGCAAAGAACAATTGGGTAGTTTCAAAAACACTCTCAAACCAAAACTGAAATATACTATTATATTTTGTTTCGTATACCTACACCGTCCTATTAGAAGGATAAAAAAATATGGTTTTCCAAGCAATTAAGTGTTAAATTATGCAGAATTTATAGTCGCTATTAAAATATTTATTATGAAATATTTAGGTGGAGGAAATGGAAGAAGGAAAATTATAAATATTGCAAATGAAAGTGCTCGCGGGTTGAAACCCACATTAGCCGTCTGATCACTCGGTTTATCTCGCCCACCAGCCCTTAGGGTATATTTAAATATTATAAATGCTTGTATGAAGGTTTTTAGCTTGAAATTATGTCCTGTTTCTTGTCCGTTCTTCGTAAATTTAAGATTTCTAATGTCATCCCAGATCAAATGAAGATCCGTTATCTGCTATCAAACAGATAATAGAAGCATATTAGTGGCATGTGTTCCGAGAATTTAAGTATTCAAGTCACCTAAAGGGATGTCTCCATTGTACGAGTATTATTCGAATATGTTATTCTTAAAAATGTTTCTTCGGAAAAGAGCAGAAGATTAGCGACCTCACTGACGACATCCGTAGTCTAGTTCAGTGCTTCCCAATTACTTTCATGTAACGGCCCCCTAAATCTGAAGTAATTAATCCCCACCCCCCCCCAAAAAAAAACATTTTTTTTATAGTTGAAGATTTATTTGGCAATAATTATTACAATTAAAATACACATATTTATATTCAACACAAAATTATAGGAACTTGCTTAAAAAATTTTTTTTAAATAAAAACTATACTCACATGAATATTTGTACTTTGTACTGAATATTTTCGCGACCCCCACGAGAAATCCCGCGGCCCCCAATTTGGGAAGCACTGGTCTAGTTGGTAAGACACCTGTTCCCAGCCTGGGGGTTGCGGGTGCGAATCCTGCTGGAACTCCTCTTTAATATCTTTATGTTTGGTTGGAAGAGATTACAATAAGCCTACAAGGTTGTACTGTATACAACGAAAGTATTAATATGGTACAACATTGAGGTCAATTTCGTCTTTATCAAATACATTGTTTATTCCGAATCAATCCAATCGCAATTTTACAAAAATATGTTGAAGAAACGCCGTATTTTTAAAGGAAATGTGTTGAAGAAATACCGCAATTTCAAAGAAAATAATTTCAAGAAAGAAATAAAACAATTAAAAAAAAATACTATGCTGAAGAAATACCGCAATTTATAAGGAAATGTGTTAAAGAAATAAGTCAATTTTAAAGAAAATATGTTAAAGAAATACCGCAATTTTAAAAGAAATATGTTGAAGAAATAAGGCAATTTTAAAGGAAATATGTTGAAGAAATACCGCAATTTTTATGAAAATATGCTGAAGAAATGTCGCAATTTTAAAGGAAATATGTTGTAGAAATACCATAATTTTAAAATAAATTTGTTAAAGAAATATAGCAAATTTAAAGGAAATATGGTTTCTTGCATTATTTTTTTAAATATTCCTACAAGAAATGTTATAATAATAAGTCATATGGTGTATATTAATGTTTTATTTCAGCAAATAAAAAACAATGTTCTAGAATTTCTTTTCTGTTTATTTCTTGTTAATATCTTCACCCTTAGTTTAAATGGAAATTTATTTTTACAAGTAATAGCCTGGTTTTAAGGTGCAAAATATAATTGTTATATTTTGCACCTCAAAACCAGGCTATTACTTGTAAAAATAAATTTTCATTTAAACTAAGGGTGAAGATATTAACAAGAAATAAACAAAAAAGAAATTCTAAAACATTGTTTTTTATTTGCTAAAATAAAACATTAATATACACCATAACACCATCCTTTACCATCTGAGTAGGCAGAGATGACAGACTTTCATATCGCGACATACACAATCTCATCTTTTACATCCATATACCTTCTCGTTCACTTCCTACCACTTTCCTGAGTTTTTCCTTTTTTCAAAATATCATTCACTTATTCCAAAAATACTCTCTGTCATCTTCCTCTACCACGCTTTCCACTCAAATTTGCACTGTATATTTGTTTGGTGAGTTTTTCACCATTTATTTATTCTACTCCTAAATACCCAAACCACCTCAGAGTGATATTCTACATCATCTTTAATACACCAGTCTTAAGTACCTTCAACCTACTCACTTAATTATGTATCTGTTTTGCTCGTACAATTTCTGCTTTTCCGATTTTGGAAAATGACGGAGAAACAGCTGGAAAAATTACAGCATCTTCACAATGTTTGCCTGAGATTCATTTTTCACCTGAGAAAGTCAAATCAATTGATACCAGAATAAGCTGATTAGGTTCAACGTGAGAAACTGACGCAAAAATCACATACTGTCACTATTGAATAATATACTTAATTGTCCCTCCACCTCTTTTTATTTCGTCGAAAATATTCTGCGTCTTTCTAGTCATAGGCTTGCGCTACAATCAATACAAAGCTATGAGTCTTAGATTGTCCCCCAATATATTTTTCTCGATGCTCGGATTTCTAGAACATTTATTCAGCTAAAACATCAATTCATTGTCCGTACGTTGGTTTTCGACATTTTCACTTGCTCAACAACTTCTCGTGTCATAAAACGATGGTTATTTACATGAAGGTTTTGATTTGAACGTCAGTAGCAGTCGGTTTCCCTGAACAGACATCATCTTCGAGCACCACTGAAGAAATTTTAAACTACATTTGAAACACACGATTGCATACTACATTGTTGCAGTATACAGTATTATATATTTTTGATTCGTTTCGCTTTTTTTTTTCTAAATGATAGTAAAGAATATCAAACCCCGAAAAAAATACTTATTTAGTTCAATCGTCTAAATAATACAATACTACATTACTACCTTGATCAAAAAGATTTAGGACCAGCCACCGTGTGGCGCTGTCACCCGATTGGAATTCTTTTTTTTTATTAGGTTAACACATCCATCATTGACACTTCCCTCTAAATTTCAGCTTCATAGCTTGACATTTGTAAAAGTTACGCTGTACTGAGTACATCTACCTTTGGGCGTGTTTTTGATTTTTCACAAGTTTGAAAATGGCTTCAACTGTGCATCAACGAGTTTGCATTAAATTTTGTGTGAAAAATGGATTTAACGGTCCGCAGACCTTGGAAATGTTGAAGAAGTGTTTTTCGGTGGCACATACGCTTCAGAAGTGGTCGTGAGTCGGTCGAGGATGACGAACGCAGTGGCAGTCGAAAGCCGATGAAAACGTCGATAAAATCAAAGAAATGTTGGCCGGATACCGCAAATTGACCATTAGAGAGCTGGCAGAGGACTTGAACATCGCTTATGAATCCCCTCAAGACACTTTGGTTAGTGATTTGGGCCTCAGACGTGTCGCTGCAAAACTGCTGCCGAAAGACCTCAATTTCATGCAAAAAAAGGACCGCGTAGAAATTGCGAAAGACATGATTTCCATGAGTTTTTGACCAAAAACAACACGATTACTATCCAGCAAAACAACACGATTACTATACTATTCGAATTCACCTGATCTGGCTCCCTGAGACTTTTTCCTGTTCAACCGACTTAAAAAACCGCTTCGCGGAACGCGTTACATCGCCAGAGAGGATGTCATGAAAAAATCAAAGACGGCTCTGATGGGCATACCGAAAATTCAGTACCAACGTTGTTTCGAGGATTGGATCAAGCGCTGGCGTAAGTGTGTTGCAGTTGATGAAGAGTACTTTGAAGGCGATTATATCGATTTTGATGAATAAACTTGTATTTTCGATTTTATGAATAAAGTTCTAAAACTTTTTGATCAAGGTAGTATATTTCATAATAGTACACATCCAGTACGTTTGGAATTAAATTAGCAAGGAATTTTATTCATTATGACATCTTACGGTGAAATATGAAACTAACATACTTTCCTAACATTATAATAGTCCGAAAATTGACTAATATAAACAGCAATTATATTATAAATCCCACCTTGTAATGAGCCTAGGAGATCAAATATCACGGTACTAACTTATATGAATCCATAAGTCATATTTAAAAAATTTATAAACATATATTATTTTTGCGAAAAGTTGTCTATGACAATATGTTAATATTTTCATGGAATAGATCTTAATGTAACGAACAAAAAGATCATAGTGTATCTTCAAGGGCTTACATAAAACTTGCAAAAGTTATTTTTGATTTCAGCTGCTACCTTCCAGGAAGGGGAGGTATTCGAATTTGTTTATTTATATAATACGAGGTATGATCAATATAAAACCGGACAGAAGTTATGCCGCCGGGATGGTGGGGGTATAGACTAAAGCCTCTTGTTGTCAGTTGCGTTAAGCCTTGTGACTCAGTATGCCAAAAATCTTTGTGTAATGTGCATCCATACATGTTTTGCAAGCAATTTTGTTTAGACGTATTTCGAACCCTCTGTAATTTCCAAGATGAACGCAAAATTCGAGCAGCGCGCGAACATCAAATTTTGTTTAAAACTAGGAAAACGGTTTCCAAGACTCTTGCAATGCTTTGGCACGTTCACGGTGATGAAACCATCAGTCGAACCTGATGTTATGAGAGGTAACTCCGCTTCCGCACCTAAATGAATGCCCTTTATCGAACGACTGAGCCGGTCCCAAGCCCGGCTCCGGACCGGACCGGCTCCGTCGAAGGAAATTAGGAGAGAAGCACCTCCACCAAAGGAGGACGTGCTTCTCTCCTGTTTTCCTTTCCCTCCCTGTAAATTTACTTCCCACCTTCAATCCTCTACTTGCTCATTTTGTTTTTGCCCAATCCTTATCAATAATAGTGCCAACATGCCGGTGTGCTCCGATCGTCTCACCTCGGTGTGCTATCGGATCCAGTACAGTGGTGTGACCGGTGAGTTTGCTGGTGTGCAACGGCTTACTAACTTAAAACAAACTCCATGGCACAGCTTCGTTTTCCAACAGAGCGAGCAAACCTGAGTAGTATTTACGTTTTGAAAATGGTCGAACGTCACTTGAGGACTATGATAAGCCGGGACGTCCTTACATCAGGACAACTGCCAAAAATATAGTTAAAATTCAGAAAATATTTCGTACAAATCGAGAATTAACAATCAAAGGATTTGTAACATGGTTGGAATGTCGTTTGGCACAGTCGAATCAGCTTTAATGGACAATTAGAACATGCATCGCATTGCGGCCAAGTGTGTTCCCCAGTTGCTGACAGAAAGAGTCAACATCAATTTTTGGCATTCATCACCATGTTTGCCGTTCCTCACCCTCTCTATTCACCGGATTAAGCTTCGTGTGACTTCTTTTTACTTCCACAAATGAAGTTAAAACTCAAAGGGTGGCGTTTTGAGCCAGTAAAGGAGATTGAAGCTGAATCGAGGCGGTGCTTGACCAAATTAACGATACATATTTTGTGTGATCTTTTTTAGCATAACAGAAACGCTGGATGCGTGTTGCGTAGCAGAACACTATTTTGAAGGTGGTGCAGCCCAAAAATTAATTATTTTATTAATAAAGATGTTTTTAAGGCTAGTCCGGTTTTATATTGATCATACCTTTTATACTCTTTGTACTATATTGTCTTTCATAATATTTGATTTTTATATTTTATTTGTGTATTTTATTTAAAGCAGATTCGTACTTGAAATGGTTATCTCAAATAATTTAAAGATTTATTCAGCCAATAGACTCACAAATGAAACATGAGAGTTTTTTTGACGAGAAGTAGAATTTAAAGGTCGATTTATTGTTCACGTAATAAATTGATTGTTCCAAATCGAACCAATATGGTGAGTTATTGTGATAGAGATTTTGCTCTTGCTGGTACTGTGCCGTGGAATGGACTAAATATTGATGTTCGAAATAGTTTTACGAAACGCTTGAACACTACCTTCTTGACGAGGTTTTATCAAAAATGTTAATGTTATATGAACACTACGACATATCTACAAAGGTTTCTTTGTAATTCATCTTCCCTTCGTAAGTTTTCTGCGTTTTTCTTACCAAATATGTTTTTCTGAACATATGCAGATGTAGGAAAGTACATTATCTATGGTCACAGCCAGTACGTTCATATTCTTATACTTAACTTATGTATTGTATTTAAATATTTATTTTGAAATATTTTTAATCTGTCTATAATAGTGGGTTCGAATTCTGAATTAGAGAGCCCTTGAGGAAAGTTTGCTCATTTAACAATATAAATTTTGATAAGACCTAGCAAAAGAGTTATCTTTAAGTCCTTCCTTAAGCTGCACACGCCACCCAAATCTCTAAACGGAGGAGGTGAAGACAATTCCACGCCACAAAAAACATACCCTGCCATATCAATTCTGTGTCTGAGAGATGCTCCTTCTCTCTGAAGCAGCATCTCTCAGACACAGAATTGAAAGATACAATGGAGGCATCCCATTAGGGAACTTGAATATTTTGACATTTTTTATAAAGTTATAGCTTGTGTTGTGTTGCGGCATTGTGCACACTGGATGGAATAAAATTATTATTATAAAAGTACGCCGAACACGACATTGATTAAAGCGTCTGTTTTTATTTCAAACCAAAAAATATATCTTTAAATTCGTGTTTTATATTGCGAGAATTCAGTACTCGATTTCGTATTTCCAATTTCATAGATTAGAAAAAACCAACACTCGGGGCAAATTGCTAACCAACGTTATTTGAATATCATTCCGTTAACGTTGTTTAATTTCGTTACACAGAACAAAAGCACCAGTAGAGAATTTCTCTCGTTTGTTGTCTCAGGAGAAAATTTTCAGTTAAAAATATTATTCAAATAAAAAAATGTTTAAATATTTGAATACGTATATTGATATAAATTATATTACGTAATCTGAGATATTCCCAAGTAGTACAGTTTTTCAACTCGTTCCGATCTCTCGTTTTCCACCTGAATGTCAAATTTACTTATCCTTTCACACTTTTCTGTAACAATCACTTGGAGTTTCGTAAAATTTATTCTCCAATACTTTTGTTCATATTTCGATTGCAATTTGTTTATCATACACTGTAGTTCATTTTCATTCTCCGCTAATACTACCAACTCATCAGCATTTAATATTACACATACATTACCGTTCGACATTGTCAAGTTACATTTATTTTGTTGATAACTGTGTATATTTTAATTTTAAATTAATTGTGATAATTTCAAAGCAGTTTTTTTTTATGTAAAAGTGCAATTGTTTTTTATTTATTTGTGCCATGCATTTACTGTTCCACCAGCGTTTTCCTCGGAAAATTCTTCGGATTCACTGGAGTGATCATTTCACAAATACTTCGGCCCTGCAACGCTCCAACTGTAAATCTATATAAGATATGGTTGTAAAAGCGAAATTGCGGTGGACCGGGCATGAGATACGCATGGGTGATCATAGACTCCCAAAACGCTTGTACGGGGAAGTGGTGGGCAAGCGAAGAGTTGGTGGGCAGAGGAAGCGCTATAAGGACAGTCTGCGAGAGTCACTTACTTTGTGCGGGGCGCCCGAGGACTGGGAGCGGGTGGCTCAGGACCGTGAGGGATGGAGAGCCGTATGTTCTCGGGCTAATGGCGTCTCAGCGGCTAGACGTGTGAGAAACAATCAGCGCGCCGTCAACATGCGTTAGCATGACCGGGCGGCTCAACAGGGTCCACATGTCTGTGGCATTTGCGGGAGGGAGTTCACATCTAGGATCGGTCTGTTTTCTTACAGAAGATCACACGATCGACGTGAGAGAATGATTCAAGATTGACGTAGGAGTGGCGAAGGGATCCTCGACTACGAGGCCCGGCAACGACGCATTTACTGCTTTGTATAAAAATATTTTTCCATTTTTAGTGTGTGTTCAGGTTTTGATGTTTTTTTTTAATATTGTTGTTTATTTACATTTAAATTGTATAGTGTGTATTGTTTGTTTATTTAATTGCAGTTTACATTTATTTAATTTTTTGTTTTATTTTTTGTAGAATATATTTTTTATAAAGGTTACGGACGTTAAAAATTAAGAAGTCAATATGTAAATAAGAAATATTATAAAACTTCATCATATATATAAATTTAAAACTTTTGTCTTTAAGAGCAAGGCGGTTTTTTTTTCAATAGAGTATGCTGACATATTCCGTAATCTAAAATTCTGCAATCCAAACCACATTCACACTTTGAAAGCAAAAGTGTCTTCCAGTGATGCTTTTTCAATGAACTGGGTGCCTTCAGATATATTAAAATTGAATGCTTCAAACGCCGAGCTCATGTAGGTTGCTTCTCATTTTAAATGCAGCTGCGTGTCTCATCTTAGGTTCTAGGAAGATGAGTCGCATAATTTAACTTCTTAAGTTATGCAACTATTCTAATATTTGTATGGTGGAAGATGAAGAAAAGGGTTATAAGGTTGGAGTTATGGTTTTCTAATCAATAATTAAGTTACTCGATATTTTCAGGGTCGTTTTAACCTTTTCAGACCTGAATTATTGTAATTCTAAGGTTTTATAAAATATACTTATTTATTTTTATATATTTTACATTTTTATTGCAAATACAATCTGGCGGGATTATTGCCAGGTGGCGATCTCTTCCAACCAACCAGACAAAAAAAATTAAGCAAGTTACGTGGTAGCACAAATCATTCAAACTACTATCCATCCCCACGAAATCCATAAACACATACGTGAGCATATGCCCATGAACTACACAAAGACGGACAATCACCCGAACATTATTTTTCATAATAAAGTGAGATATCATCAATCAAAAGGAAAGGAAGGGATGGTGGAGAGGAAAGGAAAAGAAAAATCAGGAGTTACAAGTTACGTGGTCGCATAAATCATTCAAATGACTATCCATCCCCACGAAATCCATAAACACATACGTGAGCATATACCCACGAACCCCACAAAGGCGGACAATCACCCGAACATTATTTTTCATATAAAGTGAGATATCATCAATCAAAAGGAAAGGAAGGGATGGTGGAGAGGAAAGGATAAGAAAAACCAGGAATGAAACACGTTATTACTTAGCTCAATATATCTAATATGCCATCTATCTAATACGACAATATTATGTCGTATTAGATAGATGGCACCCAAAATGTTCCAAGTCGATAATACAGTATCCTACACTACATTATTCATCATTAAGAACAGAAATATACCACAAAGTTGTTGACAAAGTGTATATAAATTGTGTGTCCATTATAATGGACACCTAGTCAAAAGAGGTTAAAGAGAAAAAGATTTCCAAAACTGGTTTCAGATAAGGTCGAATGCGATGAATATTTCAAATTGCTAGTCGAGTTGACAACTCTAAATATTTTTACAGAACATTTCGAGAAGTGGGATCTTTCCTAAGCAATAATTTTCCTTCCTTCATAAAGAAAATCTCCATATTGGCTATGTTTTCAGTGCGCTTGAAAATTCACTGTTACTCTGTGCATATTCTGTAAGTTAATAAGTTGACAAACAAAAAAATATTTGTCGTCATATAAAATAATTAACTCGAAGTGGAAAAAAAACAAATTATACGATTCGTAAACTTGACAAATTATATTCATTGTTTCCTCATTGAATTACGAGTACATTACATTAAGAAAATACTTAATTAGTTTGATAATTAAAAAAATATGATAGCATCAGAGATTTGAGACCTACTCCGCTGAAAGACAACTGAATCTTTCAGTACTGAAACAAATTGTACGAAAAATGATTTCAGACCGGTCTCTCCCGAAACTGACAGCCTTAATGATTGCAGCATCACGATGTGGAAGGCAAGCGGGAAACCCTCACATTAATTTCCAAACAAAACCTCTTTGGGAGAGGTGGAGAATTGTCGTGGGTTGAGTTGGGCAGACGTACTGGAAAGAACTCTTCCCTCCGTCACAAGAAATCAACCAAGAAGAAAGAAGAATACAAGAAAAGTAAAATATTTATATACGCTGATGAAATAAACTTGATATGCAAATGAAATATTTTGATAAGGAAATGAAATATTTTTAAATTCTAATAAAATATTTTGATATGCAAATAAAATATTATGTTATGTAAATGAGTTGATCACCTCTGTGACCTAATTGGTAAGACGACAAGTGGTTTTTATTTAATTTTTCTGGTTAGTTAAAAGAGATTGCCACATGGATTTAAGCTCGCCACGTTATATTGTATATTACAATACAAAAGTGTAATACAATATTATAAAATAAAAAAACTATTATTCCGTGTAAAAAATAGTTACTGCAACATATACGAGTATTATGTAAGAAAATATTTTGCATACAAAGAGTACTGATTTTGTATTCCGTGTGAATTTTTTTCGGACTGTTGTTTTTAACTTATTATCTCCTGAACATGAAATCAGCGCTATATATGTGTAGTAATAAAATAATACCTGCCTTTGGGTTACATTAATTAAGAATGCGTGCTTGCTAAAGTGCAACAACTCTAGTTTTCCTTTCAAATCAGGATCACAACTTCGTTAAACAACAGATATCCCTTTATCCCTCTATCTTGAGCGATTTCTTCCGCTGTACACGATCTAGTCGCAAATTTTCTCCTGCTCCGTCTGTGGTGACCTACAAGTCTTGTTTTCTTGTAGACGGGTCTTACTATTCAGGATACATGACCCACGTCGCTTACTTGATAAGACGCTTGTTTTTCACCTTGGTCATACTAAGTTTCCTTTTGTTACCTTTTTTTCTTCTAAAAAACGTTTCCCGAATGGTATTGACATAAGGCCTCTTTTGTGTGTTTCTGACCACTTGTAGATTGATGGTTTGACTTCTGTCTAATCCATTTTTTAAAGGTTTTAAAGTTGATTTTCACTCAAAGTATCTATAAAATATATCGGATAATATATCCACCAGGCTATCCTGTATCATCAACAAATTATCATATTACAATACTGGATATATTCGAAGTTTTTTTACCATTCGAAGTTTGTATACCACCTAAAACAGTGGATATATTTAAAGTACCATCCAAATGTTTATATTTATAAAATACCACTAAGGTTCAAAAGTTTCCGCGATAAACAAGTTTGAACATAGACAGATACCACGCTGGACACATCCTCGCATGTTTTTTTTTTAATTTTTATTTATTGATATTCAATCGATTTAACAATTAAATTTGATACCTCTTACCTCAAGAGTATCATATATCAACTTGGCCCGATATAGACGTGCAGTTTCGTTGTATTCTGAAATGTTTAAAATTAGATACCGCACGGTTATCAAATTTCTTTCAAAAGAAGGGAAAAGCTCTGCAAAATTCAACGATGTTTACCTAGAATCTTCTCCGTCATATTTCACAGTGAAAAAATGGGCTTTGCAGTTTAATTAAGGCAAATAATAAATTGAAGATGACCCTCGTCAAGGTTGGCCAGTAGAAACACTAACTCTAGAAAGGGCTTTTTTGGTGTAAGAGCAAATGTTACAAGATAGAAAACTTAAATCTAAAGAAATAGCAGCAAGGGGTGAAGTTACGAAAGCCCCTGTACGAGTATTTCGAATTGAGCTTTTTGGGATTTTCAAGGAATTCTACTGATTGACTTAAAAAAGTGAACCCCCTTCGGTTCTAGTCGAGTTTATGCGTCATTTATATACAAATTAAAGGATGCCATGAAAACAAAACGCTGAGGAAAGTTGTCACGAGGCGTGATATTATTGCCCGACAATTCGCCAATAACACTAGGGTTTTCAAGAATTGAATAGTATTTTTTATTCCCGATTTAACACTTGGTTTTTTTTTTTTTCAAAACTGAAACCCAATTTTCGTTAATAAAAAAGGGACGAAGAAGTGATCGCGCTAGTGTTTAACCATTTTGAAAACAAAATTTATATTTTATCAGTTGTATTGAAAAATTAATCAATCGTTCAAAAAAAAAGGAAAGTACTATTAGGTGACTATAATGGGAAATAATTTTTATTGGTTCATTTTTTTTTATTTCCTTGGGTCGGAAACTTTTGAATTTTACTATGTAACCCGCTGATGAAGTTGTCATGGTTTTGGTAAATATTCCTTATTTAAACTTAATACTTTTTCGTACACATTGAAATTGGATATAACGGGAATGAATTTCAGTACAAATTCAATGATTCGTTTATTTATTCTCAAATATTCCAGTTTCTTCAGTAAGCAATTCTATTGAATTATTTTTCAGGATATTTTCCAGGATTCCTTAGATATTTCAGCCACATTTTCTCTTCAATACTGTCCTACATTCTAACAACCCTTCAACCGTCACCTTCATCAGTATCTGATGAAGTTTTTAATTAACGGGGGTTCGTTAGGAGGCTTAAATGAATTGGGGGTGCTCTTGGTTTAATTTTTCATCCCTTGCCGACACCTGTTAAAGGCTTCTTTTTTGAGTGAAGAGGTGAACGAGGTGATCGAAAGATCGGAGGAGATAGGGAAAGAGGTTTTTGAATAAAATGGGTCAAATATTTTTGAAATACCATCATTTTTAATATAAAAAAATCTCATTATGTTATAAACAGAAATCTTGGTGTTTTTTTAATATTGTTTTAACACAAATCGTAATTAATAATGCTTTAAATAATCTTGTTTTCAAATAACCAAAATTACTTTTGTAGACCTTTAGCATTCCGAACAATTTTTTTCTAAGCTGATCGGTCACTCGTCGTCTCCTACCAGGCTTTATCCAATACCAGCCTCCTAAGATCCGGTAGTGATACATTTTAAAGTAATGCACCTGCTTTAGTTACATTTTGGATGCATTACTGTGAAGGTATTCATCGTTTACAAAACGGTCATTAAAATAATAACATCCAATCGACCTTCGTGGTCAGTTGGTAGAAGATCATGTTCTCTGATTACATAAAATTTTGTTAGTCTTTCTTCATTCATTTGTCCTACATGCCCAAACCATCGCAAAGGTTATTATTGTATTAATATTCGAAAAACACAAGACGCTGAATCTTGATAAATGTTATATTACAAGCATGAAGATAATTACAAAATAGCCCTTATCACTGGATATCCAAATATTGTGTGTGAGCACGATGCCCCTGGCGCGCTTTCACTTTCCTCTAAAGTTACACTTACACTGTAAATGCAACTTTTGAGGAAAGTGAGGATGAAGATAAATTGTGTATTATTCCTTTTTTTTTCTTTCCTCTCTACCATATATTAATTTTCCTTTGATTGACAATATCTCACTTTCATTTTTATAGTATACATTGTTCATAAATGTTATCAAGGTGAATAATTATTAGAATATTTTTTGCAACCATTTAACTTCCTTTATTTACTTTTGTCTGGTTGCTTGGAAGAGATTGCCACCTGGCAATGCGTCCGCCAAGTTATTTCACCTGAAGTGATAAATAAATAAATAAAAATAATCAATCACCAGAAACCACCAACATTTTTTTCTTTCTACTTCAAAATAACGCTAAAAACCACTTAAACCTCAAATATGCGCTTAATGTTTTATAATTATATTGTATATTCAGCACGTTTGGAATGAAAATATCATTTAAAATTTGGTCATACTTTTCGGGTAATATATTATTTTTGTTAGTATTTGTACAAACAAAGGTTTTGAGATAAAAACAGAGTTGACATAAGGTTATATCTACCTGGCTTCCACATATAACCCATATGGACCGTAATTGGAGTGGTTAGAAATACGATACTGTATCTAAAATACTGCTCTGTTACTGTCTATATTAATTTTGTCTCGAGGCATCATCGTTCTGAATATTTCTGACGTTATCCTTGCCAGAAGGCACGAAAGATAAATAAAGGATATTCTGAGTAATCCAGTCTTACGGGAAAATATACAGAAACTCTGAAAATAAAGGAAAATGGTTTGGATTTTTTTTCTTATATAATATTATTATATTAGGTGCTAAGATAAGTTGTGTCCGCTTTTTTCCAAATTTAAAAATGAGCACCAAAAGTAAAATAAAATGGTAAAGGTTATACGTCATTCGAAAGAAAAATTTCTGCTCTACAATATATTGTGTTTGCTTTTACGTTACATATATTATTTTATTTGATTACAAGCCTTAAAAATGGAATGTCAAATAGACGAAAGTGAGCATTTTCGACACCTTCTTCTGTTCGCGTTCAATCGAGGGAATAAAGCTGCCAAAGCTGCTCGCGATATTTGCAAAATATACGGTGAAGATGCTATGAATGAAAGGACAGCTTGTCGATGGTTTTTGCGTTTCAAAGACGGTAATTACGGACATGGTTGGACGAATTCCTCGAGTCAAGACCAGGTGGTTTTTATCGCACAGGCATTGAAAAACTTGTAGAACGTTGGCAAGAAGTTGTAAATAATGAAGGAGAATATATTATTGACTAATTTGTTGTGAAATAATGAAGCAGAATACATTATTGACTAATTTGTTGTATTTTTTTTTTGTTGTGTCTCTTCATTTGGAAAAAAACGGACAAAACTTATGTTAACATCCAATATATTTAAGGTGTCAAAGTCGATGAGGTACTAAAAATATATTGTTGAACTGGACGGTGTCAAAATCTGTTTCTGTGATGATAGTCTACAAGAGTGATTTAGTAATATCTTTGATATATGTCAATGAAATGTGAATGGGAAAAGATTGAATAGATTCATAGAAATGCGTGCACTTAGAAGAGGTTACAATGTACGATAGAATATGGAACAAAGTGACATGAATGTAAACTTAAGACTGATTTGTTGAGTAAGATGAAGAAGAGGACTCTGATATGGTTTGGGCATGTAAAATGAATGAATAAAGAAAGATAAAGTAAACACACATACAATACAAATTTGAGTGGAAGGCGTGGCAGAGCAAGACCATGGAAAGTATAGTTGGATCAAGTACCATAAATTATATTTTAATAGAAAAAGGAGTAAATATTAAGAGAAATTTTCAGAACTATATGAGAAGGTGTATAGAATTGGTTGTATATGAGAAATAGCCGCCAAATTTACATACTTTATCTGTTGTATAATATCCTTAACTGTCCCATCCTTCCCTCTTATATTGTTGAAAATTTTCATAATTTTTCCGATCACGTACCTACGCTACGGCCAGAGATTGTTTATTGATCCAGCCATTTTACCGCTCATATTTTTTAAGTCGTTCTTTACAGTTCATGCAGTAAGACTCTGGAACCAGTTACAAACCAACGATAGACTCGCTTCATCCTTGGTATGCTTTAAGAAGCGTCTGAAATAATCGTAATTTCTAGTCAGTAATATAACGTGCTCTATGTTTGATTTTTCTTTCCTCTCCACCATCCTTTCCTTTTCCTTTGATTTATATATCACGTTACTTTAACTACGAGATTGTATATTGTTCACGACATTCATAAAGATGAATAATCATTTGATTTATATATCACGTTACTTTAACTACGAGATTGTATATTGTTCACGACATTCATAAAGATGAATAATCATTTGATTTATATATCACGTTACTTTAACTACGAGATTGTATATTGTTCACGACATTCATAAAGATGAATAATCATTTGATTTATATATCACGTTACTTTAACTACGAGATTGTATATTGTTCACGACATTCATAAAGATGAATAATCATTTGATTTATATATCACGTTACTTTAACTACGAGATTGTATATTGTTCACGACATTCATAAAGATGAATAATCATTTGATTTATATATCACGTTACTTTAACTACGAGATTGTATATTGTTCACGACATTCATAAAGATGAATAATCATTTGATTTATATATCACGTTACTTTAACTACGAGATTGTATATTGTTCACGACATTCATAAAGATGAATAATCATTTGATTTATATATCACGTTACTTTAACTACGAGATTGTATATTGTTCACGACATTCATAAAGATGAATAATCATTTGATTTATATATCACGTTACTTTAACTACGAGATTGTATATTGTTCACGACATTCATAAAGATGAATAATCATTTGATTTATATATCACGTTACTTTAACTACGAGATTGTATATTGTTCACGACATTCATAAAGATGAATAATCATTTGATTTATATATCACGTTACTTTAACTACGAGATTGTATATTGTTCACGACATTCATAAAGACGAATAATCATTTGAATATTTTTTGCGATCATATAATTTATTTTTTTCTGGTTGGTTGGAAGAGACTGCCACCTGGGTATAAGTACATCAGATTGTTTTTGCAATTAAATTTATATAAAAAATAATGAATAGTTCACGAAATAAATCCAAACAATGCCCCTTAATCAAGCTAAGCAATTTTAAATAATATATTAAACCCTTTTTAACGAGAAATTCTTGCAAATCATATTGTATTGTGTTGTATAACACTTCCGTTGTAAACAGTACAACCTGGACTTATTGCCAGGCGGCAATATCTTCCAAATAATCACAAAATATGTTAAAAAGGCCTTGAGTGAAAACCAGACTGGATTTTTTTATCTGAGTTTCAACGGGATTTCAGGTCGCTACCTCCGGATTAGGAGACAAACGCCTTTTTATCTAGGCCAGTGGTCTTCAAAGTGGGGCACGCGAGTCAATACTTGGGGGTACGACTAGTGACAGAAAAAATAAGATAATTGATTCAAAATGAAGAAATACTAACTTGTAATTTTAAATTACACTATCATAAACATCAAATAGACAAGGAATTGACAGCAATTGACATTATTTCATTTAAAACTGCCAATCCATGACATTTTTACGTATGTAGATATATAATCGTATATAAAAATATAGTGCAAACCCCTATATATATTCAGGGGTTCGCACTACAAATTATTCTGTCTTAGGGGTACGCGATCAAAAAAGTTTGAAGACCACTGATCTAGCCCACGGAGGTCGTATATTATGAGTATATTGAAAAAAAAGTATTTAACATAAAAAATATAAATACCGAAAATAACTTTCCGCTATTTTTGCTCCAATTTTAAAATAGCGCTCCCACAAATTTCAGTACGAAAAACAATTTATTACATCATACAAAGTCAGTCATCTTACGAAGAAGCATCTTGTATTCTCAAAATGTATTCCCCGACCTCGACCCTATTTTCTCCGTGACAGCATAACCGAAAAATGTAATTTCGGGTATAAATTTGCATTTGCCAAAGCAATTTTCAAAATGGACATTTCTCAGGCGACATATCAAACATATCACATTTCCCGAGCGGTCTAAGCTGTCCGCCATTTTCTGCATTTTGACATCTTAACATATTGTCGCCTTCGAAATTTCATCACCAAAATGGCGTTTCAACATAAATCAAAATGAAGGATAGTGAACAAATAACCATAGACAATTTTATCTTGTCACAAATAGTTATAATATAAAGGATCATTTACACTTTGGTTTCGTTAATATATTTTTTTGTTTCTATTATAAAACGATTTGTGGTGCAACATTTATAGATTCATTCATGTACATATTTATATACATCATCATCATTGTCAACTTGGGTCAATCCACTGCTGGATGAAGTTTTCCCCAAGTCGACTCCTCACAATTCGGTTTTGTGCTTGTTGATGCTATGTGATGCTGCCATGCTTCCTTATTTCATCCATCCAGTGTACTTTGGGTCTTTTTCCTAACCTCTTTATGCATCTTGGGTACTACCGGATTATTTCGGTTGTTCATCGGGAATCTGACGTTCTGGCTCCGTGTCTTGCTCATTGCCACTTCATCTTCTTCCACACCTTTATTACATTTTCTATCATTGTTTTGTTGCGAATCCATCATTTTTGTTTAAGTTGTTTTTTTAGTATATCCCAGCATAAATCTATCCATGCGGTCATCTGTGTGTGTTTTTGCTGTGAGCGTCCATGTCCTTAATAAATTAAACTTGACAATAGTGACAGGAAAAAGGGGGATGCAGAAAGAATAATGTTCCAAGGTTCACACCTAACGGAGGCGCAAAGTCAAGCACCAAAAATTAACATCAGTGTTTCCTTAACCTGTTCACCGCGTTAAAAATCAAATTCCACGAATCCTGTGCGCGGCACAATTTCAGCGTTTTTTAATTTCTAAGTTTAAACACATATTTTGTTTAGAACCACTGATATTTGATTACAACACCAAGTAAACATGACACTTAAGTAATTTTCTGATAATAAATAATAGTCATTACTCTTAAGGAGACTCATTAAATAAAGGAGATAAACTTAACATTACGTAAAATAAACAAAGGAATGCTACGATCAAATCAATGCTTCATGACACTCACCCAATCAAATGCATATAGCACTAGTAATGTTTATTTACGTAAGAGAGACTTAGTAATGTTTATTTACGTAAGAGAGACTCATCGCAGGACTCGATCCGAGCGACAGGTCGTTAATGCTGGAAATATTGAGAAACCAAAAAAATTCGGCGCTCTGTTTATTCAACAATATCTCATAAACTAATATATTATTTGACAAGGTTTTCAGAGATGTCGCTAGAATAAAGATTATTTTAAATTTTAGTTCAATTTTTATTCCGGTTTTGTGTCATTTTTTTTAAGTATTTGTGATTTGAAACTTGGATTGTCGTCAGATCACAGGCGTTTGTGCTCCCCGCGGGGAACAGGTTAATCGTGTCACCCACTGTTGGCGTGAGACTGTTTCCTTTTTTGTATCAACAATTCCAAATAGTGTATGTGGTTTTTTATTTCACTCGCACTTCAAACTAAAAATGAACAGTAAAAATAACTTGAAACTTACACAATGAAACCTTTACAGAGGAGACTCAAGATTTTGATTTTAATTATAATTGTTTTTGGTATATTTCATAACTGAACGCATTCGTAGTTCATTTTGTTCTATGTATACAATTTGTGAATCGTCCAGATGCAAAACTCGCTCTGGAAGAAGGCGAGTGTGAAAATCTACTCTGCACATAATTTAATCAAAAATATATTTAATTTTTCACTATGTTTATGTTAAAACTCACAATGGGATTGATGTTATTCATTGCTTATAAGGGCATAAAGCTTAAAATGTACCACACTAACATTTCATTTACATTTGAAGTAGTTAATCATCATTTACTCAAACCGAAAAAGTCTTCCAGAGCATCTTGACGACTCATATGTAATATATATGTAAAAAATACAAGAGGAATTATAATTTATGATTCACACAAAAATCTATATAAATAAAAATGTAAATGTTCGTTAATTATTGCTAGCTAATCTCCGGAAGTTCTCTACCGATCGCTTTGAAATTTTGAGTAAAGTTAATATTCGTCAACGGAAATGTTTTTTGATTTTTATTATATATATATATATATATCAGTGTATATAATAAAATTTTTAAATCAGAATCAACATTACCTAGGCGAACCTGTCGGGGACAAAGATATCAAATATTGAATATCAACTGTCAAAATATTATGACAGTTGAGCATATTGCATTTTCGAGGTTTAGTAATTAATATTTGATATTCAATGATTTAGTCTATATACATAAAATATAAAATAATTTTATGTTTGATTTGATAATAAATATTTCCTGTTGAATAATAATTCTACGATAAATTAGGTTAGAATCCAAGATACGTCAAAATAAAATTTGTGTTAATAAGGATAAGTTCCATTGTGTCATAGCAGCTTGAGAAAATCTTAATATGGCTGAGTCTAGACTTTATAGCGCAAGCGCAGGAAATATATTTGGCAGAACTAATACTAAATTTGTAAAAAATATCCAACTAAAATTTTATTTGTTTTGAAATATTTTGAGTATCGTTAAAATAAATATAATCGCTAAAACAAATATAGCTTATATGTATAAAGAGATCTAAAATAAATATAACTTACATGTATAAAAAGATCGAGGATCGCTAAAATAAATATAACTTATATGTATAAAAAAACAGATGCGTGACACTCTCGCGTGGTAGAGTGAAACTTCTTAGCTCCTAGGAAAAGTTGATTTTATGCATTGCTTTTTTTCGATTTGTTAACGATTTTTTTTAGGATTAGGAAATGGTTCTGTGGAATTTAATTCAAGAAAGTCTCTTTTAATTCGATGAAAAAACTATTTTTTTTTATTTTTTATAATAAACAATAATAAATATCTGCGCTAATTTATCCGCCATTTTCATTTCATAATGTGCGTTGTTAACATACCTACCTCTAAGAGTATCTTTTTCACTTAGTTTTTTTAACTTATTTTTTTATTTTTCTGTTCAATTAGCGATAAAATTTAATTGTGTTGATTGATTTTCGTTTAAATTCAAATCATATCGTGAATTGATCTCTTGGAGTGACGCGATTATTTGCTTCACAGAGACAACGTGATGCTGGTATGTACATTTTTGACAAACGTCATATTTATTTTAAACGAACTGACAAATTTTTGCTTATTTGTAACAAGATGTATTAATTTGTCATCATTGTTGTTTTTTTTAATGTATTTACCTAAATAACTTGCTATTTATTAGAATAGATATTTATTGTTCATTAATGACGCGTCCAAACATGTCACATCCAAATTTAATTCGTGCGTAGTTTGCAATGTCTTTCCTTAACATTTAATTAATTCCAATAATCTCTCTCTTTGCTTAACATTTAATTCGTTCCAATTATCTCTGTATTTCCTTAACAATACTCCTATTGGACAAATATTTGACAAATGCGTGTCCAGCTGCAAAACAATCGATCAGCTGAGATATTCTCACATCAATTGCTGGAAATTGGGGACGGAAAGGTGCAGGTTGATATGACCCCAGGATGAATTTCACTGTCTCATAACTTAATGTTTCACAATTTCGAGGAAGCAGCAGAACGACGTGTAGCCAGACTTGAGGATGCACGGTTGCGAGCACGGCGATCGCGTTCTGCAGATTCAGAACTGGTTCGTTCTCAACAGAATGTACGCGACAGGCTGATAGTGGCTGAAATAGGTCATTAGGAATATCAAAAGTATCTTTTTTATATAGAATTTAATTTTATCTATACGTTTATATTTCAAAATATATCAAATCGTATATAGAAATGGAGATTTTTTAATTAGTTTTATATTCATTCGTTTGAATCAGACCAAGCTTCGCTCTGAAGAATACGTTCATTTGCGAGATACAGTTGTAAATGACGGTAATACAACTAACGTTTGAAGACTAACGATTTGGCCATCTTCATATACAGGCAGTCCACGTCATATGCATGAGTATGCTCAATATGCAATTGCGTATGTTCGTCACTACGGGTGTCCAGACCTATTCACTACATTCACATGCAATTCAGCTTGGGACGATATACAACAGCTCATGGTAAAACATGAAGTGTTTCGGTCTGTGCGCTGCTGGATATACTCAGTGGAATAGCAAAAGAGAGGATGGCCACATGCACATATATAGTACTAATCTGGCTCTATAACAAAATCACTTCAAACGAAATCGACAATGTAATGTGCGCTGAAATACCCGATGCCGACGTCGATAAGGATTCGCATGAAGTTGTGACGAAATATATGATACATGGACCTTGCGGTACACTGAATCCAAATTCACCATGCATGATAGACGGAAAATGATCTAAGCGATATCCTCGAGCATTAGTATCCAACACGGTTACAGGAAACGATGGATATCCTTTATAAAGAAGAAGATCAACAGAAGATGGCGGGAAATTAGCAACCATACAAATGTGAAATGGTGACATCAAAGTAGACAACCATTGGGTTATTGCATATTCGCTTTTGCTATCAAAAACATACAAAGCGCACATAAACGTGGAATACTGTAACCCCGTTAAATCGATCAAATACATTTGTAAGTACAATACGTGAATAAAGGCAGCTACATGGTAGTTTTTGGCGTGCAACCAGAATGCGGGATGGGAATGCGGTCATACATATCGATGAAATCGCACAGTATCAGGCTGGAAGATACATAAGCAGCAATGAAGCTGTATGGCGAAATCTTTCATTTCCCATACATGAACGAAGTCCAGCTGTTGTTCACTTAGCAGTACATCTAGAAAATGGACAACGCGTTTATTTCAGAGCTGCAAATGTGCAACAAATAGCCCTGAATCCACCGGCTACAACGTTAAATGCTTTCTTCACGTTATGTCAAAATGACGCGTTTGCGAAAATACTGCTGTATCAGTGATTGTGACATCAAAAGAAGAATTGGTTGAAAAAGTATTTACCAATATTCAAATCAATTATAAGAATCACGATTGGCTGAGTGAACGAGCTATTGTTGCCGCCAAGAACAAAGACGTTTACGAACTTAACAATATTATTCAGTTCCTTTTTTAATGTTTCGCAATTTTATATGTTTTTGTTATAACTTTCTTTCTTCTTTTTCAGTGCAATCGATCTTTCATTTGAATTCAAATCATATCGTGAATTGACCTCTTGGAGTGATGCGATCATTTGCGAGCACGGCAATAAACGCGACAGACTGAGAGTGGCTGAAAGACATAAAAAATATTGTATACCCACAAGCATTGTGAAATTAAACATATTAGAAACGTGTGCTTTCTCTTTTCTTTATTTTCCATTTAACCAGACTGAGCCACAGCAACGCGTGGCCGGGTACAGCTAGTATTATATAATAAAATACATGTAAAAGCGTTGCCTAAGGCTGTTACGCTTCCGCCTTATTTCTATACGACACATAATATAATGTGCAAGGGGATGTTCTATGTATTTTGCTTGGGTGCACAAGCTCCAAACTACGACATTGCTAATACAAAAACATATGTTAAAAAGTACAGTAACTGTTTTAATTACGTGAAAACTAGGTTAAAATTTCCAGTCTTTCCAATCATGGATAAGCGCTACGCTCAAACAGAGATTGTATATTGGCTTTCCAGTTCACCGGTCCTCTTTTTTTACGTCGTCCTTAACTGTCTATGCAGTGAGACTCTGCAATCGGTTACAAACCAATATAAGACTCGCTCCGTCCATGGCATGCTTTAAGAAGCGACTGCAAAAAACTCTTAATTTCTGGTCAGTAAAATAACGTGTTTTATTCCTGATTTTCCTTTTCCTTTCCTCTCCGCCATCCCTTCCTTTTCTTTTGATTGATATCTCACTTTATATGAAAAGGAATGTTCGGGTGATTGTCCGTCTTTGTGGGGTTTGTGGGCTTACGTATGTGTTTATGGATTTCGTGGGGATGGATAGTCATTTGAATGATTTATACGACCATGTAACTTGCTTAATTTACTTTTGTCTGGTTGGTTGAAAGAGATTGCCGCCTGGCAATAAGCCCACCAGATTTTATTTCCAATTAAAGTGTTAAATAAATGTGTTTTGAAATAAAAATACAATCAATCAACAACATTTTTTCCATCGTCACAACTTATTATAAGTCGTGGCATGATTGAGATCTTTCTGACTGAACAATGTCTCTATGTGTTTGTGTGTGTAAAGATTTGGTATTTTCACTCTTACATCATCCAAGTCTATGATACATAGACTCAAGCATCGCAAATATGTTGATTTCGAGCTTAATTTCATACTGTGTCAGTGATTTTAGGAAGCACCTTTTTCATTGTTACATATAGTAGTCTGGATGAGGTAGACTGTGTGTGTTTTAAATATACTATATGTCTCGTTTTCCCTGTTTCATAGATTTTAATTAATATTTTTGACATTTGATTCAATTTTTACCCAATTTCGTCAACTAACAAGACAAATGATGAAAAGTCTAAATAAATGTTATTTATAGTTAAGGCATTGACATTGTGGAGGTTTAAAGACATTGTAATTTATTTTATCAAACACTGTTTATTCCATTTTATGTAACGGTATAACCCTACCTGTTTTAAGGTGTCCACCTCATCATCAGGGAAACACAAACAAGACTGAGTTATGTTCGAACTGATACCGACATACACACTTCTAACGGTGAAAAATTGGGTTGAGGGTTTTGGGTGGAGGGAGGCTGGAGACAACTTCAGGGAGCAGTGGCAAGATCTTCGGAATATATCTGTTTGCCAGATGTTCACTCCGATGCACCGACTTGGATATTTCTAGGGCCTAGCAGTTCTAGCGGTTCGAACAGGATTCAGTCTTGTTTGTGCTCTCCTGACGATGAGGTGAAAGTCTTGAAACCGGTAGGGTTACACCGTTACATAAAATGGAATAAACAGTGTGTAATAAAACAAATTACAAAGTCTAAATATAATATAATGCCAACAAGAACAATGACACTTATACTTCTCTGTGAAGTGACTGAGTTATGCCTACAAAGTTTACCAAGGAATTCAATCTGCAAGTTATTCACCGAAAAATGGATAATATCAATATCGAAAAAGTCATTCAATAAGATTATTCCGTGTGCGTGTTGTGACGCTCTTGCTAGTCCAGTTCGTGAATATACTACCGAAAACAAACTTGATTCAAGTAGGAGTAAATAATTGATCGGTGCATTAAACTAAAGTTTGATAAGATCTACCAAAAAAGGTTGTTTTCCAGTGCTTCCAAATATTTCACATGACACCCATATATATAACACTAAGAGACAGACCATACCACGCCATAGAACCAGCAACAGTGAAAACTCTTTTATAATTATATACCTTATTGGATTGGTTTGGAAAAATCAATTTATTAGATGAAGAAATCAATCTATGTCATCAAGCGTTTGCTCATACTCTTGAGAGCTTTGCACCTAAATTATAGTACGAGTATATCAGCTTATCACAATTGCATTTAAATGCAGCTATAATAGCAATATCACAATATGATGAACATAGACTCAGATTATCATCAGTTTATCGACCGCAATGTATGTTATACTTACTTGTATGTATTGTTGTAGCCATTTCATAGATTTTAATGATAAAAATCAAAGCTTACCAATTGAAAAAGAAAACGATAGAGCCATGGATAAAATATAAGGTAAAACATATACTATACGATAGTCGCTGGATTATCAAGGTTGTTTGAGTTTTTCTCCGATTCCAGATGATCAAGCCTCACTCCAATCTACTCTCAACCATTGAATGACTAGAGAGGTCATCTTACACTCCTGACATTGACATGTCAGGAGTGTAAGACTTAATTAATAAGAAAAAATATATATAATCATTTATATACAATCTAAAATCAACAGTTCAAAAAGGGTGTCAGTTAAATGGTGTGATTTCTCAAAATTTCACAGCGTTCCCCAAATTTGACAGCGATCCATTTACTGAAATAATAATTCAATTTAACGTTGGTATTATATTCTGTTTCACACCCAATCGGTCAGCAAATCCATCTGAATAAGTTAAAATGGTAAATTTGCGTCGAAATTTTCTCGGAAAATATATATTTGTAGCCGTCAATGTGACAAGCCCTGTGCCCGCAGATCATTTATAATGGTCACCCTGACTCACCCAGAATATTCTGCCTAGACCACACGTCATTATGTGGGGTGACCATTATGATTGGTAAAACTATTATTATTATACTAAGGAAACCACTTGATCAAGTATTTCTATTTAATAAAATATTCAAAATGAAAAACCTGTAATAAAATATTCAGAATGAGAAACCTGTAATAAAAATAAAATATTCAAAATGAGAAACCGGTAATAAAAATAAAATATTCAAAATGAGAAACCGGTAATTAAAATAAAATATTCAAAATGAAAAACCTGTAATAAAAATAAATTATTCAAAAAGAGAACTACGAGTATTGTTGATAGAATATGTTACATTAATATTAGTGCAAAGCAGCGTAAAGGAAGGCCTGTTTATTAGATCATATGCATGATACACCCTACGATTTCTCTGACCTACGTTTATCTTCTTAAACATTTAATTTACGTGATTTATTTATTTATTTATTATTACACATGACAAGAAATATACACAATTTGCGAAAAAACAATAGGTAATTTGATTTTGACATACAATTTTAATTGATCTGGGTTTGTTGCCTTTCATTTGTCGTATCCCCAGTAAACTAGGCTTTTGCCTGTATCTCACTGAGGATATTTAGCATGAAAAAATAAATGATCTAACCATACTTTCCTTGGTCTTCCTCTAGGAACTATTTCCCTCATTTGCACTATTTATTGGTGTTGCTAGTCTTTCTTCTTTCATTCGTTCTACATTCCCAAACCAGAGTACTCTTATTCGTCTTACTCAACAAATGATCTTTAACTTCAAATTCCTCCTTTACCACTCCATACTCTATCACCACATATAGTCAGTCTTCTTAGTGCACTCATTTCTACTAAGTTTCACTTCCATATATCGAAAAAGGTTCTAAAATACGGGTATGGGTTATCATCTTAGCAGATTTTAACTGTCCGGTTCAAGTACATAACATATATGTAATTTATTTTAGTGTCACATTTTGATGTATATGGTATATAACAAAACTGAGATATTGGATATTATCATCATTATTATCAGCAACACGATATTGCCGTATTTGGGTAAGTAAAGAGAAAAAATGTCATATTTATTCTATCCTGGCACATATTTTTCACTTTTGCCAAGTCCATACACCTCGACATGCATATTCTCCCATTAAAAAGGATTTCACTACTCCCTCTTCCAGAATTTAATTCATAATTTATTTAACACTTTTATTGGAAATACAATCTGGCGGGATTATTGCCAGGCGGCAATCTCTTCCAGCCAACCAGAGAATTTAATTCATGTGGTAGTGCCACATTTTTAAGATATTTCCAAACTGTGTATACCTTCTATACTACTATAGTTTTTTTAAGTAAATCTTTCATTCATACTTTTTCTTTACCTGGCGAGTTTATTGTCATGTAGAAATATCTTCTAACCAACCAGAAGTGTTTTATTGACCCTGAGGAAAAACCAGACTGGAATCCCATTTTTTTTAATCTGGATTCCAGCGGGGAGCGAACCCGCAACTTCCAGGTCGGCAGACAAGCGTCTTACCATCAGGCCACGGAGGTCGTCATTCTTTCTAGGTAGCCAAACCATATCAATGCTCTTTTCTTCGTCTTAAGCACTGCATCTTCTTTCTTCATTCCTTACCCTATGTTACATCGTTTTTGACCACATCTTACCTAACATTCTCATTTTCACAGAACATATCTTACGGTCATAACTTTTTTGCCGTGTCCAAATTTCACTAATTTTGTGACCAAGATTTCATTATGTATAACCAGATAGTTTTGATTCTCTCGAAATTCTCCAATCGGTAAACACATTTTATAACCCACCATTCACTATATTGCCTGCTACTACTGTAAGATACATACTATAGAATATTCATATAATAAATATCTCTGGGCAATCATGATTTACGGGAACAATTAAGAGGACATGTTCACAAATCATAAATACAATCGTATAACATAACACAAAATAATTTAAAACATCATAAATTCAATCGTATAACATAACAAAAAATAATTTTATACATCATAATCAAATTAAAATTCGATTCAGTTAATTTACAAAGCCGTATAACTTTCATCGCAGAAATAAAATCAGAAGATTTGGAGACCATAAATTAAAAGTTCTTGAGTATTTATTTTACTAACCCATTTTATCCTATCTTCACATCACAAGCAGAGATACAATTAGCTGGACAAAAATAAAGATTAACAAGGTTCTTGTCAGCGCTGTAGTCTAGTAATTAATACTGGTTGCAGCCCGTGAAATATTCACGGAAGTAAAACAAATTCTACATTTATGAAAATACATATTCATAAATGTAAAGTTTATACGAGTATACTATATATCATTTATACATAGTCCCCTATAACACCGGTTAAAAAATTGTTAGTAAGGTGTTTAAAATTCGTTCAGTTATCATGGACCCACCGAGTTTCAAATGTCGGATTACTTTCGCAGAGAATCTAAGTATTCGTCTCTCGCTCTCTTGTATTCAAAATTCAATTCTCGTATTCTTTCTTTGACGACAACCGTCGTATGGGTTTTGGCCTATTTATACTATGATACTTGCTTAACATCCGGGCATCTCAAGTTCGATTTACAGCAAACATGTTGTCTATAGTTGACTGAAATTAGTATTTAAAAATATCTTTAACTCCTAAGCTATTCCCATCCTTATCTCTATTTGTCTTCATGTTTTTCTATTTTCTTATTTTTTGTTACATTTACTCAAATATTGCATAAATTTATGACATAAAGCATAAATTATATGACACAACCATAGATATTATTAATAATTTTGAAACAAAAAACTGGTTGACGGAAAACTTGCGTTAAAGGAAATAAGTGTGTATTTTTTAAAACTTCATTGTAAATACAATCTGGTGCGTTTATTGCCAGCCGGCAATCTCTTCCAACCAACCAGACAAAAGTTAATAAAGCAAGATACATGGTCGTAAAAATATTCAAAAGATTAATCATATTTATTATATTTATGGACAAAAACATATTAATAAATATTAATGAATAAAATATTTTATATGACTGTCTAGAAATTAATTCATTCAATAAATTAATTTCAGTCGCTCCTTAAAGCATTCTTATGACGGAGCGAGTCTAACATTGGTATGTTCCAGAATCTCTGCATGAAGAGTAAAGGACGCCGTAAGAAAAGATGAGTGGTGAACTGGGAAGGCCAATAAACAATCTCAGTCGGAGTGCATCACAATTCCATGATCGGAAAGATGCTGAAAATTATCTACAATACAAGAGGGGGCGGCGGGGCAGTTAATGATTTTATACAAGAGAGAGTGAGAGTGTAACTAACAGATGGCGCGTAACAGTTTGAGCTCGCGGGTAGGAGTACCATATTCTTTCTTGCTGTATCTTGCGCATGCGCAATGCTCCGCAGGAGCGCGCACATCGCTATAGTATTATGTTTATAATGAAAAGTAGACTCTTACGTTTGTTCAACTTTTCACTAACAGAATATGAATTCGATTTTTTAACTCAGATTGTCACTTTTTAAATTCATTATAATTATTTCGTTATGTCCCTATTGGGATAAACACAAGAGAACAGATTTCCACTTCATTATATCCTAACATATACATATCGCTTCTGCCATATTCATACATCTCGTGAAAAAGTCTAGTTCTTCCATCTTTCGTACTTTGATCCATTTAATCGTCAGATTTTTTATTTTTTTCCTATCTTCTTTACTTACTTTCGTGTCTTATAAACGACCTCCGTAGTCTAGTTGACAAGACGTTGTCTCCAAACACGGAGTTTGGGGACTCGATTTCCGTTGTAACCCAGATTTTTTTTCAAGGATTCCAGTCTGGTTTTCAATTAAGGCCTCATTGACATCTTTCTGGCTGGTTGGGAGAAATTTCAACATGGCAAGAAACCCACCAGGTTGTACTGTATACAACGAAAGTGTTAAACAATACTACACAATATTTACATGATTGAAATAACTCTTTTTTTTGTTACATTGTGTTAGAATGTTGTTAAATGATTGAAGTGTTCAAGTTTTTGAATAAACATGTAATATTCTAAGACTCAAATTGTTAGCCGACGATTTTGATGACAATGGGTTAACAAATGTCTCTCCATTAGAGAGAAATGCAGTTGTATGAGGAATGGTCGACAGTTTATAAATATCCTCGAATTTTCTTTGCTGCCAAGTATTTTTTTCAGTCGATCTCGAAAGATAAATTCGCTCTCATTATTTTATGTCCAATGATTTTCAGTGATGAAAATGAAATTAGTACCCGTTCGCCGGTGACGACATTCCCAACTAACGAACCATCAACTTAGTATTGTGATAAATACAATATTTAGAAAAAATATGCACATTTGTCTTTTTTCATGTATATACCCTTACAGGCACAGGTAAACTTCACTTATTTTTACTCAGGCTGCACAAAAAATAAAAAGTCAAGTTTCTGTATTATTTTTTTAATGCGTTGGAAAAATGATACATACAAATGCTAAATTAACATATTTCCTCGGTAGGTCAAGGAATTTCTGGTGAGATGGTACAACTTATGTACCACTAGTCCATATTTCCACTGATACTTCTAATGTACCACCAAATAATGCCGAAATACATCCGAGTAAAATTAATTTTTAACCTAAATATAAATTTACCACAATTACTGAAGTCAATTTTATCACAACATAACTATTTGTTATTAAAATTTAATAAAAATATATAACGTTTTCTTTTATACGCACAAGTCGGCACACCAAGGACAACTAACTGTCAATAATATAAGAAGCTAAATGAATTTGAACAGGACCAGACCTGCAGCTGTGCGGACATGAGTCATAAGTATTATATTGTGGCGGTCGTCGCACACTCAGTCGCACACTCGGAACACTGTGGGCGTCCATACACACGGTCAATGACCGATGAAGCGACCTTTGCATTCCTCGACAAATCTAAATAAACAAGTCCAAAGTTCACACGCCGGCCATTCAACCCATAGCCCGGAGCGGACCGCATTCCATACTAGAGCGAGAACGCACCACGCTTGTCTCGCCAGTTCCGTATTTGAATGATACCTACTATACATACAACATTAATCGTTTTTGCATTCGCAGGAACGAGGCGTAGGCATATCGCGAGCGCATTCCCGCGCACTTTCTAAAATGATATAAATACCTACGTCTAGCAAATAAATCACTCTCTCTTTCCGCATTGCGATCTAACGAGTTTTATTTATCAACAAATCATCATCATCTCTTCCCTTAAGGACTAGCTCCTAAAATATTATACAAAGTGGCACATACTCTGAGCGTTCGTGCAGCAATAGAGAGAGGTTTAATAAGTGGTACATTGCGTGTACCATTGTGCAGTACAGCGTCAAAAAAAGGTGGTACATAACGTGTCCCACTAAGCCTGTAAGGGCTAAAAGTTACAGTGCACTGGTATAGAAAGCTGTTAGTCAGCGTTCATATTTTGTCTGTGTACATAAAAATATATTTTTACATCAAATATTTTCAACATTGGCATTTTGAATTAATTGTTCACTCTACTACTACCCACGTTGTCTTGAGGTCATTTATATTATTTATTTTCAAATTTTCTTTATATAAGAAAGTTAGGAATATACCTACATAGTTCGTTCAAATTGCGAATGATTCAAATCCTTTGTTTTTGAATGATTTAAACTCAAAATCGTTCAATTCTATGCGTTTTTTTATTTTCCTTATTTATTTATTTATAACACTTGATTACAAAAACAATCTGGCAGACTTATTGCCAGACAGTAATCTCTTCCAACCAACCAGAAAAAAGGAAATGAAGCAAGTTATACGGTCGCAAAAAACATTCAAATAATTAATAATCTTGATGAAATTAATGAACATACACAGAGTAAAAGTGAGATATCATCAATCAAAGGAAAAGGAAGGGATGGTGGAGAGGAAAGAAAAATTAGGAGTGAAACACGTTATTTTACTGACTTTCATAATAAAATTATAAAAAAAAAACAAAGGTTTGAATAAGACTGCAAAGTGTAGCTTAATAGTTAGTAATTATTTTAAGAGATGGATGACGTGTAACAGATTGCTGTATCTTGGACATGCGCGCTGTTCCGCCGGCGCGCGCACATTGCTTGCATACATCATGATACTGTATTATATTACACTTTCGTTGTATACAGTACAACCTTAAGTAATTATTGCTATGCAGCAATCTCTTCCAACCAACCAGAAGTTGTTCAAGAGGCCTTGAGTGAATACCAGACTGAACCGAAGGCTGCGGGTTCGATTCCCATTTGAATCCAAATTAATTTTTATAAAGTCCTTTATAAAAAATAATTTGGATTCAAATGGGAATCGAACCCACAACCTTCGGGTTGAGAGACATGTATCTTATCAACTAGACCATAGAGGTCGTCAAATATTATGATTAGAATAAAAAATACATTCTTACTTTTGTTAAGAGAAATTTCAATTTTTCACTAACGGAATATGAATTTGAATTTCCCCGCAGGACAAAGCATGCCAGGAAGGATATCTTAAAGGTGGAGAGATAGTTGGTGCTCTGTTTCCAAAGAATGATTTTCGAACTAAAGATTCAAAATCTACATCAAGAGAAGAAGAAAAACCATTAATTTTCCCCTTAAGCTCAGTTTCTTTAGCATTCCTGTAGCCACGAGATTAGATTGATTGAGTAATTCTTGCTTTTAGATGAAATGACCGTATTTTAGGTGATGCTGCCAAATAGCATGTACGTTTTGGTACAAAGTCAATAATTAAATATATTTTCGAATCAAAACCCAGATGTGAATTCGTATCAATTTTGCTAAAAACTAATAATTTTGCGTGTTCATTACACAACTTTATTAGTTATATTTTAGATAAACCTCAAATACGAGGGTCATCCAGAAAGTAAGGTTACAACATTTATGTAGGATCGAAAAATGTTTGTATTTAATTGAAATTCACAAGATACTTCACACATATATTAAACTATTTTTCAACGTAATTGCTGTCGAGATAGAGATATTTCTGTAGTCGAGGCACCAGCTTTTGTATGCCAGTGTCATAAACCTCCGCCGCCAGCTCTTTCAGCCACTTCTTCACAGCTTCCTCGACCTCCTGATCGTTGAAAATTGTTGGGGTGTAGTGACACACCCACGTTTTATCCTCCGTCACAATAGAGTCCAGAAAATCTTCTCCCTCCTGTGCGAAACGATCCAAAAATTCACGAGCGGCGGTCATGCGATTTTGACGGTTCTCAGGTGTGAGCATTCTGGGCACCCATCTCGCACACAACTTCTTGTAACTAAGTTTTTCCGACACAATATTACCAAGGAGACTTCGAGAAATGTCAGGAAATTCTTCGTGAAGGTCGTCAAGCGTCACACGGTGGTCATTTTGCGCTTGTTCTTCAATTGTTTGCACAAATTCGTCAGAAATCACTGCCTTGCCTCGTCGTATCAGTACGGCCTTCTCTGAAAAACCTAACCCACTTCGTGACATGTTGTCGACTCATCACATAACTACCATAAATTTCCATGAGCTTCCGATGGATATTCGCGGCGGTATTGTTCTTCAAAGTCAAAAAACTGATGACCGCGCGAGTCTCGCACGGACGAGAGTTGGCGGAAGCGCTCGACGACCTCTCCAACGGAAAAAATTACTGTGACTGAACGAAGTAACCGACAAACACGCGGGACCAAACAAACTAACCGTTAGAATTCTTCCTACACGCCAGGTGCACTAACTTTGGAACGAAAAAATTCCCCCGGCCCCAGGAGCCCTTGTAACTTTAGTTTATGGATAACCCTCGTATTTTGCTCTTGGACCTACACATCAAGATGTTTTTCTTATTTTACCTTCTCGAGCGGTCAAAAATTTACAATTTTGTATTAATTTCATTTCTACTTCAAGTTCATCAAATTCACATAAAAATAAATATGTCTTCAAAATTCAACCTGTCATCTTACAGCAACTTTTTTTTTAAATACCTTTATCAAAACGGCAGGTTTGTGATCTTTTTCGCATAAATAAACATATAGGAAATATATGTTTTTATTTAATTTAGATGCGGTTTTTTTTTAATATTTTTAAAATAATTATGATGAAATGATAGTCAACAACAGTTATTGCCAACTTTGGTGTATGAGAGTGAAACGTGGACGTAGAAAAGAACGTGGACGTAGAAAAGAAAAGTGGACGTAGAGAAGAAACATGGGCGTAGAGAAGAAACGTGGACGTAGAAAAAAACGAGTAAATTCTGTAGAAAACGAGTAAATTCTGTAGAGCTGTGATTAAGGATGAATATGAACTTAATTAAAGTTGATGTGTTGAGTAAGATTATCAAGAACACGATTTGGCAATGTAGAATGATTGAGTGAAGAAAGACTAAGTCAACAAATATAATCGAATAGTGCAAATGTGAGTAGAAGGCGTGGTAGAGGAAGATCAAGGAAAACTGATTGGATCAAGTGAATAATATTACGAAAGAATGAAACGTGAAATACAGAAAAATAGTAGAAATTGTATGAGATGGTCTATGGATCTAGAAGAAGCGAAGAACTCGTGTTGAGATAGCGAAGTTTGGCCCTTTGCCTATCCTGACAGGAAAGTTTTGTGTGTATGCTGAAAACATTTGAATGGTTGAATTAAAATAGGCATTAAGTACCAAAAAAAAAAAAAAAATTAAGTATGTCGTTTCATTATATATGACGTATAGATATTTGATATCCTCGCGGTCGGGCTCGCCTTCTATTGGTGAGGCTGTATCTTGACTGGGGGGATGTTATGAGATGAGCTCAGACCTTATGATAGATTCTCTCTTAAATGTTTTTTTTTTCGCCATTATCTTGAAATATATCATATATGCAATTCAAGGGTATACTCGTATGCACGAGTATTATATACTATGTTGTTATATACTATATATACTATGTTGTTATCAATAAAACGATTTTTATTTATTTATATATGTGTATGTATCATAAAACAGTTCAACTTTATTACACACAGACAAAAACATTTATTATATTTTTTTTAAATCTGAATCAAAGACTTCGGCTTTAACTTTGTAGACCTCGATGTTAGAATATTTAACAATAAATTACATTGCTATTCCAATAATAATTTACATTAATTCTCGTAACACGTGTTTCTATCTCTTATGCCGAGGCTCCCTATCATGCAGTGAGACTCTGGAATCAGTTACAAACCAATATAAGACTCATTCCGTCCTTGGCATGCTTTGAGAAGCGACTGAAAAAACTTTTAATTTCTCGTCAGTAAAATAACGTGTTTCATTCCTGATTTTTCATTTCCTTTCCTCTCCACCATGCCTTCCTTTCTTTTTGATTGATGATATCTCACTTTGTATGAAAAATAATGTTCGGGTGATTGTCCGTCTTTGTGGGGTTCGTGGGCATGTGCTCACGTATATGTTTATGGATTTCGTGGGGATGGATAGTCATTTGAATGATTTATGCGACCACGTAACTTGCTTCATTTACTTTTGTCTGGTTGGTTGGAAGAGATTGCCGCCTGGAAATAAGCCCGCCAGATTGTGTTAAATAAATAAATAAACAAAAAAATCTATTTCAAATATGTTTATTTACGTAAAAAGTATCACACATCGTTAATTGAAAAAAAAATTAAAACCGCTGTTGGGACAAGGGGAACTTATATTTTTTTAAATATAAAAATATATACGATTTTAAAATAATTAATTGATTTTCGAGGGAATTTAAATTTTCATTCCGCCTGAAGAGAGCCTCGGAAAAGGAAGTAGAAACACGTGTAGCTGGAATCAGTGTAATAAATTACTTAACAAAGTAATTTATTAATATGAGAGATGTTAGAGTCCGTACTATGTTCATACTTATTTCCCAATCTTTACAGCTGTACTTTATTTCGTATTACAATTCTATTGAAAATGAGAGTAGCGAAAGATTTTATTTTTATAGTCACAGATTGTTCAATAAGAAGAAAAAAAATCGGAATTTCCATAAAGGAAACATCTTTTCAAGAAATACAGAAAGAAAAATAATATATTATTCATCTAAAAAAATTGCCAGAAAATGTTAGATTAAAATTTGAAAATGTTATACGTAGAAAATTGGTACGAAATTTTCATCAACATATCTCATAGGACCAATCATTCTTCGTCACTATATTGTTATAACAGTCTAAACATCAACCCGGACATCAAATAAAACACAACCACAACAGTCTGGTGAAAAATAAACATTTTATTTATATATTTTTTTTGTTATTAATTTGTACGGTATCCCCTCAACTTTTAGAGGTGCATGGCCTCACGGTAACGC
Source organism: Odontocerum albicorne (assembly GCA_949825065.1). Classification (NCBI taxonomy): domain Eukaryota; kingdom Metazoa; phylum Arthropoda; class Insecta; order Trichoptera; family Odontoceridae; genus Odontocerum; species Odontocerum albicorne. The sequence goes on along the minus strand of OX463859.1, from coordinate 24,488,996 downwards.
ACAGGATTTCCGTGTGGAAGGTCATCGCTTTGAATCCCGCGCTGTGCTACTCCCCTTGAATGAGGATACGTATGACTTCGATCACATCTATTATTTTAACAAGAAGGAAAAAAAACATGCCAATGTGCTCCGATCGTCTCACTTCGGTATGCCATCGAATTCAGTACAGCGGTGTATTTGGTGAATTTGCTGGTTTGTAACAGCTCACTCACTTAAAAGAAAATATCGCCAAGCACAGCTTCATTTTCCAACTGAATTAAGATCGGAATAGCAAGGGAACCCTGGACTTCGAGGCCCAACAACGACAATGACGATCCATTAAACTCTGCAGAATTAGTGATATGAACATGTTTAAGAGCGTATCCTGAAGCTAGCATTGTTTCGACCTAAAAATTGAGCATTCGAGTTAAAAAGCACTCGAGTAGGCGATGAACTCAAAGTTCACCACAGTTTGCATTTGATTTACTACCGCGCGTAGACAGGCAACGACACTCGCACACGTCTAGAGCATTCGTGTAGCATAACGAGGCAATCTCTTAAACCAGATTGAGATATTTTTTTATCCTGGATATCTTGGTATCAAATTTACATTCAAACTCTATTCCCCCACCTTCGTGATTCAAAAGCGTGTATTAATTAACAAATAAGTGCTTTTGAAGTGATATTTACAATAATAATATAACAATAAAGGAACAACTTAAATAGCGCCATTTAGAGAGCAAACTCTCCTCAAGGGTGATCCAACACGAGAAATCCCATTAAGCCCTGTGTATAAAGAGACATTGAAATCAATCCATTCGCGGTATATGTGATAATGTATTTTTTTTCAGAAGCGGACTAATTTGACAATAACTTTAATAATAATATAAGGACAATTTATATAATGCCGTTTAGGAATCAGATTCTTCTCAAAGCTGCTCTATAATTATCATATATCAGCCTAGCAGCTGCATTGAAAATAGACTGGAGTCTATACATTCGTGAATCAAATAAACGTTACTAAATAAAATAACAGTAATCTAAACAAATTAATTAGTAAGAATATTTATTTCCCACGTTGGAAGACATGGGCGTACCAATTTGTGCTCTCTAAAACTTAAAAAGCACGAAGAAAGAGAGTTTACTATCAAGACAGACACCAAGATATTTGATGCTTTATTTTGGTCAAAGCATACCCATCACGAAGGTAATGTCTAAGCTGTGAAACCACCTAGAAAAATTACATTTTAGATGGATTTAATTATTTATTTAAAACCAATTAGAAACATTAAGAATGAGTTAGAAGTATCCAGAATATTTTTTCCACATGGATCACATAAGTTAAAGAATGAGACTGAAAATCCTCTGTACCGATAGGATCACTGATATAATCAGTATCACTGATATCATCAGTAAGAACAAAAGTCGACCCCAGTACCGACTCTTGTGGTACACCATACTTTACAATATTCTAAGATGATTCTTCCTAATTAAGAACTATTCAATCTTTATCACGAAACAGCTCTAAATCATTGCACTGTTTTTATTATTTCTTTCAAAGTTCGCCCAATACTTGTAATTTTTCATCCACGAAATAGTTAAAAGTTCACATTTATTACGTTGCCAAGTCGCCGTGGTACGCCAAACTAAACACAAATGACATTAATCAAGCGCGCCTCCTCATATCGCTAGAAGGTTGAAAAATACTGTTCTCGCGAATATTTCGCAAAATGACAAGTAGTACGAATCAGTTAGTGTTGAAGAAACATGAATGACGGCTGAGGATCGAGTTAAATAAGTAACATTTATTTTGAACTTGAGGAATTGTGCCAATTAGCTCGTTACATGCTATTGCAGAATGCCATTGATATAGCTTGTCCAATAATTCTTCGTTCAACTTATCTCACCAGGCAAAGATGTGTAAACGTATTATTATATTATTGTACAATATCGTTGTAAACAACACAACTTTATTTTAACAGGTTTATTGCTATACAATACCTTCCTACTCACTAAAAATCTATTATATAATTTGTCTCATGCCATGACTCCGAAAAGGAAACGAAACATGCTGTGACCGTGAAGGGAAAATGAAACAAAATATATTTGAAGGAGCTACTACGTGACGTGGTATCCCAATTTTTAAACGCACGCTATCAAAGTAAAACGCATTGGCAATTGAAATATAGATACTTACAAAACTGAATTAGGTCGTTTATACTTTGAACCAGACATTTTATTGTACTTTTTAAAGTGATAAAATGCAAAAATGTCCTTTCTTTTTCATGACGTAAACTTAGTAACATTCGGTGTGACTATTGACTTTAATATTTACACAAAAAAAACTTTTAAATTGCCTGAAAGGCCCAGATTGGCGTAAGAAAAATTGTTACTGCAAAGCGAAGAAAAACAGCACAACGACGGCTTCGGCGACCACCTATGAACGTTGAACTAAGACAATATCTTAATGAGGATCAAGAATGTAAGTAGGTGTAACAATTAAAGAATATTGTAATTGTTTTCGCACATCCTTAGATGAGGTTCTTCAGCTTGTATATTAAAGAAGCCTTAAGTATAATCCATATTTAAACCCTTTAAAAAAAACTAGTACCAACACCTCACCACTCGGGTCAGAAGACAGGGTCTGACTAACTAAGTCACGGAGGTCGTCTTGATTCGCATTTTTCGAGAAAACGTAATTAAATTCGGCAATACAATATTTTCTATAAAAATTATAAAAAAAATAATTTTGTGTTCAATAATTATAATCTTATTTATACATGCCATCACGTCATGTCCCTTTTGGGGTAAATGAAGAGGATAAATCTTTAAGCATTTTTATCTACGAATACTGCCCTTCCTTCTTTCACATTCATACATGTCGACATACATGCTGTTCTGTTTATCTTACTACATTTTTCTCAGTTAAATTTTTCTTCAACTTTCTCTTTTCATTAATTATTTGGCCTTCGTCTTCCTCGCTCGATTAATGTTTCTCAAATATTTGTAGTAAAATCTTCTTTCTTATGATATCCTTCTACATATCGGAGCTGGTGATACATATATATTGAAGAGCATGGTAAGGAGACAATATTTTTTTTAATCCCAGTAATCGGCATTTGATCGGCATTCAAGCTAAAAACCAATCGAGTAGGCAAGTAACTCGATCGCCGCACGTGAACAGGCAAAATAACTTATGTACTTCCGTAGAGCGCATGCAAGGTTATGTTACCAGACAAACTCTTTAATCAGTCTGGTACCATTTGTCATTATTATTATTTGGGTACCATCGGGAAATGAACCTGAAACCGCCGGTTGAAAGTCAAGTATCCTTCCAACTAGACCACGAATGTCGTCAAACTAACATAGCAAAGCTGGTCACGTTGCTTCTCTTGAAATGTTGGAATCAAGATTCCATAATGAGCAGTCAAATTCCAAAGAACACCAGTCTTAAGTTCCAGTTAATTTCACCTTTCTTCATTCATTGATTGATTTCTAAATCATCACCCCATCTCCCTGTCGGGACAGACAGAGAGGACAGAGCGCCAGACTTTCCTATCTCGAAATACATACTTAGCCTCTACTACGTCTATATCCCTTCATGCAATTCCTACGATCCTCTTACTTTTGAGATATCCTTATTTCAAAATATCGTACACTTGATTCAAACGTACTTTCCTTAGTTTTCTTCTATCACGCCTTCCACTCATATTTGCACTGAATCATTTAGAACCATCTCAGCGCGTTTTTCTTCATCTTACTCAACACATCAGCCTTAAGTTCACTACATACATCCAAACATATCAGCCTTAAAGTCAACAAGTTATACTACATACATCTCAACACATCAGACTTAAGCTCACCAAGTTATACTACATACATCTCAACACATCAGCCTTAAGCTCACCAAGTTATACTACATACATCCAACACATCAGCCTTAAGCTTACCAAGTTATACTACATACATCTCAACACATCAGCCTTAAGCTCACCAAGTTATACTACATACATCTCAATTTGACCTCACTTCCTCTCACGGTGTTTTAAGGACAAAATAAGTCCCCATATAGCGCGATCTCACTAGAAGAATCTGAAATTCTTTATTTATTTTGAGCGTGACGTCACTTAGTGGCGAAGAAAAAACTACCCAAAGGAACTCCTTCCCGAACACATCTGAGTGCGAATAAAATAATAGCGACGACGGACTTACAACGAAAGCGTAAATACAATACAATCAAACCCGAAACTATCAGGTGAAAGGCGAGCATCTTTCCAACTTGACCACTGATATCGTCATCATCGTGCGAAAAAAAATACTGACACATGTTTATTGTAATTTTTTAATATGAATTTATTATTAAAAATTCTGAGAACATATTTTTTTATTAAATTTAATTCAAACATCTTCTTAGAATTAATATATTGACATCTTAGACTTTTGCCGTGATTGGCAGGAGTCCATTTTGCATTTCTGTTTAATATGATTCATGTTAGAATTTCAAACTAAATAAACAAATTAATTAATTTAAAAAATATAAAACCCTCTTTCAGTGAGATGAAATTGTGCGAGAATTCCATTTAAAATATCAGGAAAGATGCCAATCTGTTCGTAACGATAATTTTACATTTCAATTTGCATATTCAAATTGCTTTTTGCTTGTAACTGAAAACGTTTTACGGGTTATAAATAGCGGAGAAACAGTGGTTGAACTATTACAACGGTTGTTTTCCATTTCGAGATGCTATCCTCAATGATGACGAAGATAAAAAACAATTTCCCGATCTGATCAAGTGTTGTCAGACCAGAACCCACGAAGTTACCTTTGAGATAAAGTTATAAAGAACCCACGAAGTTATCCTTCAATCTCCTTTGAGATAAAGTTATAAAGAACCCACGAAGTTATCCTTCCATCTCCTTTGAGATAAAGTTATAAAGAACCCACGAAGTTATCCTTCCATCTCCTTTGAGATAAAGTTATAAAGACGCATTATGACGGACTGCAATTCAAATGACTACACAATTGATTCTTAAGCCAAATATTCAATCAATAGGGACGTTAATTAAATTATTATCGTTGGAGATCGAACACGAGACCACGGATGAAAGACAAAAATCTTATCAAATAGGTTACGATGATCCCAAAAATAATGAAAGGTCCCAGACTGACAAAAACTTGTCTGGTAACATTACTCACACGCTATCGACGTGTGCGAGTATTGTTGCCCATTCATGTGCGATATATTGCCAATATATGTGAAGACTAAATACGAGTTCCGTGTCCACTCCAGTGGCTCTTAACCCAAAGGTTTAATTAACCACGATCTTCAGTATGCCCACATACAGTAGATACATCAGTTTTACGGGTATGTTCAAATTCTCCCCTTAATCACTTAATTCCGAATTCTGTCATAAATTGTCACAGCGTATATTCTTCTCAGTGCACGCATTCCTACAGCATTTATTCAGCTCCTTTCAGTATTTTTCCACGTCCACGTTTCACTCCCATACCTCAAAGTAGGTCAATAATCACTATCTCGTATCTGACCATTTTAAAATCCAGAACTTTAAAATTTGTTTTTGACTCTTCCAAAATCTTATATTTAATAGTAATTCAACTAATTAAGCTTAATAATCGCGACAAACTTTTCTACTTTCCAAGTCTCCCTTCAGGCGGAATTATTTTTAATGTTATAAGAGTAATTCTTAGGTCTTACTGATGAATATACATACCATACATACATACCATCACGAAAAATCCTGATCTAGATAGTCAAAGAGGACAGAGCGTCAAACTGTTCTATCTCAACACACATTCTTCGCTTCTTCCACATCCATACACCGTCTCATACAACTCTTACGATTTATCTGACTTTCTACGTTTCATCCTTTCAAAATATAATTCATTTGAACCAACAATAATTTCCTTGGTATGCGTCTACCACATCTTCTACTCATATTTACACTATATATTTGTCTTATTAGTATTGCTTCATTAATTACTGATGTAATATTTTATTATAGCAATGTATAAATATGAACTCAAAGAAATTAACACTTTCAGTCCTATGAAATTAATCTCCAGCCTAATTAATAAGTTACTTAACTTCCAATCCGAGGTTTGCAGGTTCCCTTTCCATTGTTTTTTTTGTCTGATTTACATTTTTAGAGGTATTAAACACTTTTTAGTTGGTTGTAAGAGATTGCCAAGTAATTATATCATAAATTCGCCAGTCTGACAAAAAAACAACAAACGTAAAATATAGTACTCACGTACCAAACAAATATAAGTTCTCTCGAAGAACGCTTCGATGTACGAGATGGAAACAAGTGTCAAATGTAGTTTTTTTTTAATATAAAAAAAATATGGAGGGCCAAGTTGTTCCAATAAGGCGGGCGTATCATCACATGATAGAGCTTTAACGCTGTTGGTCCTGTGGCGTGGAATGGTCTACCTCTAAGTGTTTAAGATGTGCGTGACGTATGCAGCTTTAGGAAGCACTTAAAGGCAATCCTTTTTGGGAGGTCTTATAAAAATGTATGATGTTTTATGAATACTACACAATACACTAAACCTAAATCTGATGTGTTTCTCGTAGCATCACATATCGGAAGATCATAAAAGGTTTCTTTGTAGTTCGTCTTCCCTTGGTAAGTATTCTGCGTTTTTCTTACCAAATATGTTTTTCTGAACATGTGCAGGTGCAGGGAAGTACATAATCTAATGGCTGCAGCCACTGCCTTCCTTTACTTATGCTCTACTTATAAATATTTATTTTGTAAAAAATTTGCTCTATCAATAATAGTGAGTTCAAATCCTAATCACTCTTTGAGAGAGTTTGCTCTCTAAATGCTCTTCAAATTAGATTACTCTATAAGAGAGTTTGCTCTCTAAACGGCGGTATATAAATTGTCCTTTTATGTCTTGAATCTTAGAAAAGAGATTTATTTCACTTTGTGGTATCACGTTTATAATTTTTAAATAAAAATAAATAAAACACTTATTTTTATAAAAAATGTCCTTTTATTATTATTGTGTATAATAATATCTTTATCTGAAGGGCATACATTTTCTTTGTTATGCCACTGCAGTCTTAATATAGAGCATATTGCAATGCCATTTATATTCTTGGTATTTATAAGACATTGCGAATGTCAGCTTACTTTATTTATTTAACATTTTTATTACAAATACAATCTGGAGAGCTTATTGCCAGGTGGCAGTCTCTTCCACCTGACCAGACAAAAGTAAATGAAGCAAGTTACATGTTCGCTAAAGACTTTCAAATTAATATCCCCCCCCCCCCCCACGAAATGCACGAACACAAATTTGAACAATCGCCCATAAGCCCCACAAAGACGAACAATTACCTAAACATTCCTTTTCATGTAAAGTGAGATATCATCAATCAATGGAAAAGGAAGGGATAGTGGAGATGAAAGAAAAAAATGTATACACACTTTGTATGTATATAAATTTAAGATTTATTAAGATGTCTAACATAAAATAAATCTTCCAACTTAAAGAAGACAATATAGATTGTTTTAGTCATGGCAAGCACAAATAACCGTACTGGCACATGCACTGCTGATAACATGAAATCCCAACAATCACGAATCATTTGTTTTCGTATTTTGGCGCATTCTCTTTCAATTGGTGCACTCAATGCATTTACTATTGCCGGTTTCGTGCTATAAACATGTTCTTTGACGAGTTTTGATAAAAAAAATCCATTGGCGTGAGGTCTGAGAGGCGCAAGGGATATTCAATATTATCTTTACGTCTAATATCTCTGTTAGGAAAGTATTCATCAAGATGAATCTTTAAATTACTATGAAAGCGGAGAAGTGTGCCCTTAAAAGCCCTTCTCATCTTTAAACCCCTCACGAATGCGCAGTATGAAAAATTCCTGCAGTAAATTCAAGTAAACGACACAATGTAAAAATGTGTAAACAGTTTTTGGAACACTATAAATAGGACAAATATATTGAAGTTATGGAATGAGACCACAGGTCTTGCCTAGTTAAATGGTTATTAAAATTCGCAAAATCAATAGGTTTAGCTTTGTATTTGTGCTCTACGGTTTGCATTTCTATCAAAACTTTGTAAATTTTATTCTGTCTAGTAAAGTAATTATTAAAAATAGTAACAGAATAAAGCCGGTCATAAAAGAATATTAATGAACAGCGTGATGAAGAATAAAGCCTTGTTGAAAGAGAGGGTAATTTTGGCATGCGCTATATTTATATAAATAACGATAGCCTTAAATTAGGTTCTATGTCTCTCCCCGGCGTAGTGGCTTTACGTCGTTTCCATTGAACAATGAGGCTTATTAAAAAACAAGCCTCAACTCCTGAAGAAGTATGACAAATGACTTTTGTACGAGGGTAGAAAGCTTGAAAATTCCCCCTCGAGTATTGTAATGCGAACTAATTGCCGTGAATTCTTTGTAAAACTTTACGGAAGTGGGTCAAAAGCAGTGGAAGCTCGCTAATTGCATGCATTCCACTGAAATATCAACAGTTGTAATATGTAATATGCTGAACACGGGACTGGGAATACTCGAGTGACATATCAATGACACTTCTGGTAAACTGGGATAAAGATATATCATCATCACCATCACGAATATATGGTCTAGGTCAGCGGTCGGCAGCCTATATGCATCGAAGAGACACTTTTTAATTTATTTTAAGTATTGGACACTCCGCGTGTCACTGACGGATCCAGGAATTTTTCATGGAGGGGAAATTTTAAAGAAAAATTATCTTTAAGAAATTACTATTATATTACTTCATTATATTTAAAATTACTTACATATCGCCACATGCGTCGTCGTCGTCGATGCCGGGCCTCGCAGTCGAGGATCCCCTCGCCACTCCAACGTCAGTCTTGAACCGTTCTCTCACGTCGATCGTATGATCTTCTGTGAGACAACAGCCTGATCCTGGATGCGCACTCCCTCCCGCAAATGCCACAGACAATTTATATGAAGGTTCTGTTCAAAATTAAAGCGAGATTTTTTTATTTTCCCCGTCAAAAACGAATAATATCGCTTAAGAAAATGTGCCGCACAGCGAGAAAGAAATTATGCATGTAATCTGTTAATGTAATAAAGAATTTCATTATTTGTCATTACTTATGCCGTGTAACCAAAACACCTTCCGCGTGCCATAGGTTGCCGACATCTGTTCTAAGTAGTAAGACGATGGTACCCAAAAAAAAAATCTCAATCATGCTATGACCCTGTTGGGTTAGGTAGAGAAGTTCTCATTTTCTAAAAGTCATAAGTGATATTCAAAAATAATATCATATATTGTTTCTTTTCTTTTAATTTCTTTATTTTTCCTTTTTCTTTAGTAATGTTTGTTCAGATCTTTTTTTTATGTTTGTGTGTAACCCAAAAACTGTCACTTCTCAGTTACTCCTGTCTGGTTGGTTGAAAGACTTGCCATAGTGCAATAAATACGCCAATTGTACATTTTTATTGTACTACACTTTCGTTGTATATAGCACAACCTGGCGTGATTATTGCTATGTGGCAATCTCTTCCAACCAACCAGAAAATTGTTAAAGTGGTCTTGAGGGAAAAACAGACTGGAATCCTTTTTTTTTAAATCTGGCTTGGTACAGCTCGAGCTGTCCGTCTTTGGATGGTTCCATGTGATGTAGGCGACTGTAATTATGTATTGTTGATTTTTGAATAGTTGATTTTTACATACTCGTTTTTGTGAGAGTGTGACGTTTTTACTTTTTTCATGTTTATGTATTGTTTAATATCTAATTTTTACATGCTTACGAATTGTTTAATATCTAATTTTTACATGCTTATGAATTGTTTAATATCTAATTTTTACATGCTCATGAATTGTTTAATATCTAATTTTTACATGCTTATGAATTGTTTAATATCTAATTTTTACATGCTTATGAATTGTTTAATATCTAATTTTTACATGCTTATGAATTGTTTAATATCTAATTTTTACATGCTTATGAATTGTTTAATATCTAATTTTTACATGCTTATGAATTGATTAATATCTAATTTTTTATTAACATTCATACATATCATCTATAAACTTTTTTTAAAAGCACACAACTTTCGCTTCTTCTGTATTAATACATCTCGTAATGCACAATATTTCATTATTTATACTTCTCACTTTCACTTTTTTCAAAATCTGGTCCACTTGATCTGATCACGTTTTCATCTGTCTACCTTTTCCCCGCATACTTTGCACTTCTGATTTGTACACTTGCTTAGTTATTCAATTTCTCCACATGTCCAAACTATCTTGAAACTTGTTCCTTTATCTAAATTCAAACGTCCTGTATCAATTAATAATCGAAATGTCCAATTGATCATGTATTCACACATGAAGAAATCAGGTTAGATGCAAGCAGGTGTATATATAATATCATCATATTGCAATGATTCCTATGGGATAGTCATTATTTAACGTATTGAATGCTGCACTAATAAGTAAGTATCCTCATCAAGTCACATGTAGAACATCACAACTGGTCTGGAATTACAGGTGTCGACACAGCCACAAAAGGGTTCATCTGTTTGATTTGGGAGTCAGTGCTTTATCAAATTTGACGATATCTGTGGATCATGTTGATAAAACGCTTGATTTCCATCAGGACTTTCGTGATCGATTCTCGATGGTACCTAAAAAAAAGTAATGGACGCTTATCCTGTTTTTTAGTCCATAACGTGAACCAGAGGGTCACCTGTCTTATCACCAGGACATATGTTGATCAATAGAAGTTTTTTAAACTAAATATCTTATCGTTGTCTTAATTTATTATTATATACTCGTAGCCCTTGCTTCCTATCCCCTGCAGATAAGTGAAGCTTCCTATCCCCTGCAGACAAGTGAAGCTTCTTATCCCCTACAGATGAGTGAAGTGTTAGAAAAGTAGTTTCAGTATATTTATCTAAAACGAAATATATGTTATCTGACCACATTTTTTGCTGTCGGGCTCGACCTACATTGGTGGGGTGTATCTCGGCCGGGGGAATGTTTATGGGACGAGCCCGGACCTTTTAGTGTCTTCTCTCTTGAATGTATTGTATTTTTTTGTCATCTATTTATTTTCTGTGTTTTTTTAATATTCTTGTTCTACGTGTTCAAGGGTGTGGGCTGAAAAACATCTGGTGTCCCCGTGGCTGGGTTCGCCCTATATTGATGGGGTGTATCATGGCCGAGGGGATGTTATTAGATGAGCCCAGACCTTTTGATAGCTTCTGTATTTAATGTATTATCTGCAATTTATGTGTTTTAGAAGTGTTTTTTAAATATATTTTGTACATACTACGTTGCTGTCAATAAACCTATACTTATTTATTTATTTATTATTATTATTTACTCCTTGCGCCTACACTCTCAATTGGAAAGAGATGGATCTATTTTTTTCACCAAAATTAGTATATTAAGGGTCCATAAAGCTCAAATTAGTTAGGTACATTTTCAGTAGGGACGGATGAGGTCACTATAACGTTCCGTCCCTTAAATATATCTTCGTGATATACTAATATTTAATCATTGTAATTGTCACCTAATAAATTGATGAAAATAATAAGTTTTTTCCAGCATCACCATACATTTCCGATTTCCGCAATAACAACCCACTGAGGGACACAGAGCACATTTATAATGGAAAAGATACGGAAAAAATATCGACGATATCTCTATGAGTGAGTTTGATGTTTATCCATCGTCTTTTCCTACTCGCTTTCAGGTAGGCATCCTTGAGCGTAAGAAGAAATTCTCGTCTCCTAGTACACGTTGTCAGACTCGTTCGAGGAGTTGTGAGCTGTCCAGCATTACTAAAAAGATTAGCGTGAAATGTTCATTATAACTACACTAACTGCGCCGGCAGGAACCGTTTTCAATAAAATACTCGAGAACAGGTCTCCCAGACGCTATACATATTGGAATGGTCTTCACTCTTTTGAACGGGACTGCTTCTGATATTGACATATTTCATTTCACATTATCAAAAGTATTTTATTTTCTTTTAAGACTGGGGACGTTAGAAAATAGTTAATATCAACTTATTTAAGCGATTTTTTTGTTTTATATTTTACATATTAAAAAAAATTCAATTACAATCTTAATGAGCTAATCATGTATTATGAATTGGAAAAAAATAAACAATTAAATATAAATAAATAACAATGTAAACAAAATAATGAAAATAAAATATTTCTCTATCAATATTATCACTTTCCATGAGTGAATACATGAAAAAAATATCTTAAAATGACAAAAACTATTATTTTTATTTATTTTAATTGTTACTTTGCATGAACATGAAAGAGCGAATATCTAAAAAATAAAATATTTATTTCTATTAATGTTAATTGTCACTGAATATGAGCGAATATCTATAAACATATATACATGAAGTAATTAGAAATAATATTTATTAAAATAATTTAAAGGAATAAAATATACACATATAAATTTAAAAAAATTATGTAAATTAATACAAAAATTAAAAATATTACAAAAAAACTAAAAATAACAAGATTTACAATCAAGAGTAATTTTCATGTAAGTAATTTTTCAAATCATAAATGTTTTCAAATCCCGCGCCGACTTTTTCAGCAAGAGACCGTCCGACCCACACTCGCTTACTGTTAGCGCCTTTTCAGGCTGAAAACTTTTGTAATTTTCCCCGAAAATCCAACCAACAAAAGTCCTTTTCATCACCCCGCAAAAAGGCACTTTTATCGAAAAAAAAAGTAATCTTATTCTTCCCCAGGGAATTCAGATAGGTAAATCGGATATTATTGGGAATATTCAATATTAACAACGGGTATAACTCTCATATTTTTTTCAATAGGGGTATTTTTAAAACTCAAGGTGGATTTTGTATGTACATGTGTGCTAAAGAGCTTTTTTCCCTATTGTTACATTTTGGATAACCTACATACGTAAAATCAATATTCGTATTTCATTAAACGTCCAGAGATAAACAACCGTACACTTTATTTATCTGAATTGGTGATACAGATAGTAGATAATAGTAGAGCGTGGCCGGGAGACTACACTGTCTTCTACCGCATTAATTAGGCCTTCAGGCTTAAAATCACAGGATTAGACACTGAGTTTGTTATCTATCAAAAATGTTATCTATGTCTATCAAAAATATTAGCTGTACTTCTGCTCGTAAAACATTCGATCTCACATTTTATAAACAGATATGCTTGCGTATTGCTCCTTATACGTTAGAAGAGATCAACGCTCTTGTTTATACATATCAAAATTACTCTTGTTCATACATATCAAAATTACTCTTGTTTATACATATCAAAATTACTCTTGTTTATGCATATCAAAATTGTTCTTGTTTACACATATCAAAATAACTCTTGTTTATACATATCAAAATTACTCTTGTTTATACATATCAAAATTACTCTTGTTTATGCATATCAAAATTGCTCTTGTTTATACATATCAAAATTACTCTTGTTTATACATATCAAAATTACTGTCAGGAAAAAAGTATAAGAACGGTCTTAAGTGAAGTCTAGCGCTCTGTAATGTCAATCTTCAGAACCAGATTTAAGTGTTCAAAAACTTTTTGAGGTAACAAGACGCTGCTAAAGATAATTGAAGCTCTAAAGTGAAAAGCGGGCCCAGCATTGTGTCGTCAAGTGCCGACAAAAGAAATATATCCACACATTAGATGATCGTGCGAATCTAGGATTGGACTCTAATGGCAGCTTGAGGTGTAAAAGATGAACATATCCTACAACTATATGATAGATTGCGTAAGTACCACGAAGTACCACTAATTTACCGAAAAGTTTCCGACCTGAAAAAATTATAACGTGTATGGACAAATATCACGCCGGTACTTCATAGTCAGGTGCTGTTCTAGTTCAAATTTGATACGTCTACCCTCAGTTGTATGTTAACTAGAGTTTACATAAGACGTGTTGTTTCGGTATATTCTGAAATGTTAAACATTTAATATCACGCGGTTATCAAGTTTTTTTTCTTAAGAAATGAAAAGCCCTGCAGAAGTTTGATGACGTTAAGATACTGTCTACAGAGAATCTTTTTCGTCATATTCCGCATTGAAAAATTGGATTATAAAGTTTTACTTAGGTAGAGAATAGATTGAAGATAATCATCTTCAAAGCATCCTAACAAAATCATTATTTCAAGAAACAGTCGCATTAGTGCAAAAGAAAGCGTTACAAGATAGAATACTAAAATAATGTGGGCTTTCCAAAACCATAAAGATGTGGGTTTTCCAAAACCACAATGATTCGAGCTATATACGATCATTTTGTAAAGAATAATATGAGTGCCAAAACTCATGCTACTCGTATACAAAGGCAATAATTTCGTATTGAATGTTGCAATGGATTTTACTGCTCTACGGTGGGAAAGAAAAAAAGTTATTCAGATAACGTATGTAAATAATTTAATAAATATAATGAATAAAATATTATATCATAAATAAAATAAAATAATATAAAAATATTAAAAAAAATATATTGGTTACGGATCTCTGCTCCAAACCAACGTTACCCAATTGTGTCAATTTTTAACTTCGTCAAAAAATGTGATGTGATACAGTGTTCTAAATATTAATCCCTATTCTACTATATTCTGCTGAAGACATCTTCATCGTAAAATTTACAAAACGGCTGTGTAAATAAATAGATAAATCTTTAAAACTGAAATTTCATTTGACCGCGGTCATACCTCAAACTTACTTGCATCAACTTCACATTGATCAATCAACGTTTAACGAAATGCAGCCTTAAGTTATGTGCTTATTAGAACACGCGCAAGCTATAACCGCATATAGCCGCATCATTCATTATGTAAATTAATAATAATAAAAGGACACTTTATATAGCCCCATTTAGAGAGCAAAATCTTCTCAAGGGCTCGAACTCGAGATTCGAGCCCACTTTTCTTGACAGGTATAAAATATTATAAAATAAATATACATTTATGTTGAATGCTAGGACATGAAGTTAGTAGCTATGGTCATTAGATAAGATAGATCCTCGCATCTGCACATGTTTATAAAAAACATATTTGGTAAGAAAACCGCAAAAAACTTACTAAACGCCGAAAACGAAAACCGCAGAAAACGATGACGAACTACAAAGAAACCTTTGTAGATCTTTCGACATATGATAGTAACACATTCAGCTTTAAGTGTAGTGTAATGTATATATGTAGTGTTCATATAAAATCATAAATTTTACTACACACGTCACCCATATATCTTAGAGGCAGACTATTCCACGCCACAGGACCTGCAACGGCAAAAGCCCAGTCATGAATGCCATGTTATGATCACTAACAAGTTGGGAATTTTCGATTTTACTTATAGAACCAATCATCTGACAAGCTCACGTTCATCAAAAAGACTTCAAATACTAAATATGTTATTTGTATATCCATCGCAGAAAGGAGAAGGTAGTTAGGTGTGTTTTTGTTATGTATATGATCTAACGCCACTGGAGACACAAGAATCTCGTTGGTCATGGTTTATCAAACTTATATAAAGTGGCAAATTTTTTTTAGGAAGTTGTTGAACCGGAGGCCAGGAACGTTAAGAAATCCAACTGGAAGACTATCTAAATTCTGAGTAAACAAGAGTTAACGACATCAAGAGTGCGATGGGATCCATATAGCAACTCGAGATTCAGGACAGGCACTAAAGAAGTAGCATGAGAAAGACATATATCCAGCAGTAAATCATTTGTTTTTATAGTAGGTGTCTTTCCTTTACATGCACACTGTGTGTAGGAACTAATAAAATTCCCTTACAGTGCGATCGTACACTCGTATGAAAATTATTGAATTTAGTCAAAATTTGATGAAAGCCCCCCCTCCCTCCTTCTAGCGCCACATCGGAATGTGAAAAAGATACTGAAGGCACCGACAGAAGCTCAGATATCACTGATAGAGTTTGAATTCAAATTAAATGGTAAAAAAAACAGAAGTAATAAATTGTTCAACCTAAGGCTTTGAAAGATTTATAAAGCCATCAATTTATTCGCAAAAATTTAAGAAAACTCCAAAACTATCCCTGGTCGCCACAAGGTCAGAGTAGTTAATCAGACCAAAGATAGTCCAAAGTATAACCGAATGCAGCTTCTTCCTACTTTGAAAGACTTTGTTTTTCTCACAGTTCTATAAAATGTGGTCAACAAATAGATCTAAGTGACCATATAAATTGTAACAGGGATAGGAAAGTGGTAGAAAACCGTACATACAAATCCTGCGCATTGTTTGAAAGTTGTTTGACTGGATGCCAAAATCGTAAAGAGGTGCAGTTAAGATTATCAAAACGCTAGATGGATAACATCAGGAGAGTTTCAAGATCAATATGACAGGCAGCAATAGGTGATGCCAACGAGAATGTTCAGCAGTGGAGGAAAATAAAATAAATGCTGCATTTTATTCATGAATTGCTTGAAGTTACGTTTACGATTCAATCTGACAGGCTCATTCAAATTGTGTTTTATATAACCAGACTTATTTTAAAACATCCGATTATAAAATAGTCCTACTGATACACTTTTTTATGTACACTTTCGGGATTTGAAGCTGAAACTTTTGAGTGGAAGACAAACTTTCTACTCCACCACATTTAGCAAAAAGGGAAATAAAACCAATCCTTTTTGTACACCTTTTTATTTTGAATATTTAATTTTCTTTCCCATATTATCTATAACTTATAGCTAGCCTAATACCAATAACGTGAACTTTTACAAGTGTAGTTTCACAAAGGGAATTGAATTCCGAGAAACACTTAATCCAATGCTTCTGAGGGTCGAATTGTATTCTGCCTTTGCTTAATTTGGAATCGATTTCAAAACCTCAGCCCCTAAATCAAATTAGTTCACCGCGAAATTCTATTTCACTTGGCAGCTATATCTACTGAGTCTCCTCTATTGTACAATAAAATGATGCAATTATTGCTTATCAATAATGATATATTGTGAATTTCTTGGAAATAAATTGGTAATAATATTATCCATTTGAATAAACACATGAACATAAAAGTAATACACCATTTTGCAAAGCGAAAATCATTTCATCTCAATCAACGGAACACTTATTGTTTTTTTATGTTACAGGGCTAGAAGAGTTGGCTACAAATGTTTCTCTGTTATTTTCAGGGAGCAAAAAAGAACAAAACAAATTAAGAACCCAAGACATCCCTTATATAATCAACAGTCAGCAATGTTGAAAATTAAATATGGGAATAGTTTCATGAAGATTGCGCAAGAACTGACATGTTTTTCCCGGGTAAAGCGCATTTTCTGAACCGGAAAAACTTACACTATATGACAGAGAAAATATGGCTCTTAAAGATTAACTCCATATGTCTATTTAGAGAAACTCGAATAGACTCCAAGCAAGGCTGACATAATGCAAGGTGGACATAATTTAAACTAAATGGGTTGAAAACTTTTAAAAACATGGGGAAAAAAACATTAATAATGAAGTCGGTAATGTGTCAAAATGAAAACAAATACTTGAATTAATGTTTTAATTGTATATTAACTTCAATCAATATTTTATAATGATTATTAATAGTATCAATCACTCCTACACCATGTCCAAATCTAATAATTAATAACAAAGCTGTACAACATGTCAATCAATATAAATTTTGGGGAATCTGGATAAATGAGAAATTAGAGCCCTGTCAATAAGATGAAAATAGAGATAGCGAAAAGTGATTTCATTGAAATGAAGCCTCTCCTTACAAACCATCACCTGAAATTAAATTGTGTATGGTTCGCTGCTACATGTTCTCAACTCTCCTCTATAGAATAGAGGCACACACTCAACCAAGAAATATTGCGCTTGAACAAAGATTTTGAGGTTTTAATCATCATACGTGTCCTCAAGATCATTGGATGGATCGTGTTAAAAATGTGGGAATAATTGCACATACTCGTACGTGTTAAAAATGTGGGAATACTTGCACATACGTGTTAAAAATGTGGGAATACTTGCACATACGACTGTTTAAAAAATGTCAAGTTCACAAAGGAATTTTCAACGTCTCGGCTACAATGAGAGGCGCAAATAACCCAACTAATTATCGACGAAAAATTAATGGAAAACAAAACAAAGGAAGACGTTGCATGTCTTGTTTTAAGAACTTATAAGTTAACAAGATAAATATTACTGCGATGATGGGCAGCCTCCGATGGGAAACAGCATCTCGGAGAGGTCTGTTTTCAATGCAGCTGCTTGGCTGGAATATAGTATGTTAATCATAAATATTGTCACATTAGTCTACTTTTAAAAAGTCTAGATCAGCTATAATTGTCGCGAATGGATTGATTTAAACTTTGGCTTTTTTCTGATAAAGTCCCGATATCTCCATTGTATCTTTCGAATATGCGTCTGTGAGATTTGTTTTTGTAGAAAAATATATATGTATCTTCTTTATCTAATGATTTAGTTGTTCCAAATAGTATGAAGTACTACGACAGGAGTTCGGTTGTTGCTGATCTTGTGTGGCTCTATGTCTGCCTCTAAGAGTGAAAATACTGGATTGGCGAATTCAGATTGAGAAAACCATTGAAGACAACCCTTTTTGAGAAGTCATCAAAATGTATAATTATTTAAAAAATACTACACCTAAAGTCGAATGTGTTAATATCACATTTCAGGAGACTTACAAAAGTTTTACTGTAGTCCGTCTTCCTTGGAAGTATTCTGCGGTTTTCTTATCAAATATAATTTTCTTAAACATGTTTTTAAAATGATGTGGAGAAAGTACTTATGTAATGACCGTAGCTATCACCTTCCTATCTTTACACTAAACCTATTCATAATATATTGATTTTAAATCTGTGTAATAGTAGGCTTGAATCTCGAGTTAGAGCGCCTTTAAGAAGAATCGACGTTATGTAAATTGTCATTTTATTATTATTATTATTAATAATAATAATAAGAATGATTATTGGACTAGCGTTACGCTCAAATATATATTGTTTATTGGCCTTTCCAGTTCCCCACTCTTCTTTTTTTACGTCGTCCTTTACTGTCCATGCAGTAAGACTCTGAAATCAGTTACAAACTAATGTTAGACTCTCTCTCTCTCTCTTTGAATAATGGCCGTGAACTCCTATATGTGAAGGAGTATACGCCAGTGTCAAGTGATGTCAGCTTCATAGTATCTAGGTAGTTCTATTCACATGGGCGACATGGCACATCAAGCATTCGGCCCGGGACTACTGTTATCTAGTGTTAGACTCGCTCCGTCCTTGGCATACTTTGAGAAGCGACTGAAAAAGTTTTCATTTCTAGTCAGTAATATAACGTGTTTTATTCCTGATTTTTTTATTATTTCCTCTCCGCCATCCTTTCTTTTTACTGTGATTGATAATATCACACTTTATATGAAAATGAATGTTCGGGTGATTGTTCGTCTTTGTGGGGTTTGTGGGCGTATGCTCAAATATGTGTTCATGGATTTCGTGGGGGGGGGGGATAGTCACTTGAATGTTTTTACGGCCATGTTACCTGCTTTATTTACTTTTGTCTGGTTGCCGGCTGGCAATAAGCTCGCCAGATTGTTTTGGAATAAAAGTGTTAAATTAATAAATATTATTAAACGTTAGAAAAAATCTCTGAAACTGAGATGATATCGTTAGCGCTTTACACGACCATATATAACATGAATACGCACAAGCCCTTCCAACCAAAATCTCATGAATATTAATTTATTCAAACCTTATCGATGACGTACGTAAAACGATTACAATTCTTACTTAGCACCCAGCAACTTTGGGTTCATTCTCTTCGAATTCACCCCTGGACGGGTTGTAATATTCAGATATTTTCTCGTTTAAATATATTTTCGTACTGGTCCTTAAAAGCTTTTAATTGTATAGTATATTTTTTAAACACGTTTGTCGGACATGTGTAACGAAATAGTTCTACATACTAATATTTTTCAAATGATCTAATGAATTTTAAAAAATATGTTTTATCCTTTTTAATCTGGAAATCAGTATTTTGTTATTCGATGGGAAGTAGCTAATAGCCGGTTTTAAGTCGATGACCTCCTGAAGTAGTCAAGGGCATAGTCAAGGGCATCGTGTACCTCATACATCAAATGTTACGAAGAAGCATTATGAAATGAGTCATGAACTTTTTTGACACCTAGAAAGATTTATGAAATCAAGATATATATTTAATTGATATAAATATTGGAGAATTCCCTTTTCCATTAAATTATTTTCAACGATATAAATTTAGAATAAGTGATATGCATGTTTCACGTCATGAAAGCATTTTAAAACTTTTGGAAAATGTTTCAAAAGAACGATACAAGTTTGACACTATTTTCATGATTTGGTTGTAAAATCATGTACCAAAAATCTAAATTATCATGGCACACAGAAACGCATATATTTATGGTTTTCACTTAAGTCCTCTCCACCATCCCTTCTTTTTCATTTGATTGATGATATCTCACTTTATATGAAAAGGAATGTTCGGGTGATTGTCCGTCTTTGTGGGGTTTGTGGGCACATTCTCATGTACGTGTTCGTAGATTTCGTGAGGATGGGTAGTCATTTGAATGTGTGTTGCGACCATCTAACATTTACTTCTATCTGTTTGGTTGGTTGGTTGGAAGAGATTGCCACCTGGCAATAAGTCCACCAGCTTTTTTTTTTCAATAAATTAAATATATAGAATACCGAGGTTAAGTGCAGAATTGAGTCATCTCGTGCGGCTTTTAATAAAATGAGAAGCGTATTCTGCGATGATAATCTAAACTTAAAATTTTGACAACGGTTGGTAAAATGCTACGTTTGGTCCATGTTATTGCATGGAGTGGAATCATGGCCCCTCAAAGTAGGCAGTATGAACCGACTGGAAGCATTCGAAATGTGGATGCACCGGAGAATGCCACGGATACCCTGGACGGATATGGTCAGCAACACGAGGGTTCTTAAAAAAGCCAAAGTTGATAGAAAGTTGCTGACTAATATTAAAATCCGAAAGGTGTCCTTCTTGGGGCATGTACTTAGAGGAGCAAAGTTACAAATTACTGCACCTGATCATCCAAGGCAAAATAGAAGGCCGAAGAGGTGTTGGCAGGAAGCAAATCTCCTGGCTCCGCAATACACGTGATTGGATAAGGGGCGTTGGAGATCTTTTTCGGGCTGCCGGGGACAAAGATGTCTACTCTTAGGTGATATTCAATGTTGAGAGGACCTGACATGACACTGGGAAGAAGAAGAAGAAATGCAAAATATAACAGAATCAAGTGATTAAGGACGAATGTGAACTTAAAGCGGATATGTTGAGTAAGATGAAGAAGAGCACTCTGTAATGGTTTAAACACGTGTAACGAATAAATTATGAAAGACTAACAAATAAATATATATAGCGTAAATATAAGTGGAAGGCGTGAGTGAAAGGCGTGTGAGAAGAATACCAAGGGAAGTTTAGTACAGGAGCAAAGGTAGATCGTTTATGCGCTGGAGCGACCAGGCCAAGATTGCTACGGATCTGCTCTTATTATAGAAAGTAATTGCAATACTTCGAACGTATAGTACTTGGCGGTAAGTAATACACATCGGGCTTAAGAAAGATACTGTCGCTTTGTAGAACGTCGTCTCTGTCGCACGGACAGTTCGCGCATCGTGCGACAGAGACGGCGCTCTACAAAGCGACAGTCTCTTTCTTAAGCCCGATGTGTATTACTTACCGCCGGGTACTATACATGTATATTCTTTAGTTATATACAAGCTATTGGACTACAGTCTTGACAGACTAAATCCGAATTCCCTAAGGCAAGGAGATTAAAGTTCAAAGACAGTCGATTGGTTTAATATGCTGTAGCCTTTCATTTGTCAAATTAATATAGCGTTATTTGAGTGCTGTTTGATAGCCCAATAAGAATTCATGTGAAATAGCATTTATAAACCGTGGAATTGCGTGATGGCATTATGTATTTTACAAACACAACGGCCACTGTAGTATTAACGCAGACAATATAGCACAAAAATTGGCCCGATCTGTGACCATTATATTTGTCCAAGCATCTGCCCATACCTAAGTGACGGCAAATCGCGCTGTTTATTTTGACAACTTTCCGTAAAATATCACTCGATATTTCCACATGAGAAATCCGCACATAAATATCCCGATTATTATAGCACTTGTTGTGGCGACATCCCGGATAATTGGGAATGTTTCGGTTGAAGGAAATCATATTTCGCTGATGAATTTTTTTATTAATATATGGTACTCGTAACTATTTCATTTTGATAGAAAAGTGTGAAAGAAAAAGTAAATGTAATATATGTTATAATAAAGGGTGTGGGCTGAAAAACATCTGGTGGCCCCGTGGCTGTGTCCGCTCTATGTTGTTCTTAGACGAGCCCAGACCTATTGATAGCTTCTGTCTTTAATGTATTCTCTGCTATTTATGTGTTCTTGAAGTATATTTAAATATATTATGGACATACTATGTTGCTATCAATAAACCTATATTTATTATTTATTTATTTATTTATTTATTTATATGGGAGAAATGAAAGATTGGAGCAAATTGAGGAATTCTGCTACTTGGGTGGAATTTTTACAGTTTGTGGGAAGAGTTAAGAGAGATATCTAACGGTGTGTAGCGATTGGAAACAAAGTCAATAGGGTAATAAAATGCATGTACTTGACCCGGACACTATCAAAATTTGCAAAGATAATAGTCCACGATAGTATTTTGGTGGCAACTTTGATGTATAGGAGTGAAACGTTGACGAAGAAAGGGACTAAGAGGAGTCGAAGAAATTCTCTAAAGCTGCATGCACTGAGAAGGTAATAATAGTGTATGATGGATTACTGAATGAAGTGATTAGAGTTTAATGTGAGTTTATAGCTAGTGTATTGAGTAAGAGGAAGAAGACTACTCTGAGATGGACGAAGAAAGACTAATAAAAACATATACAAATAAGTGGAAGGTGTAGAGGAAGATCAGAAAAAAATATGGTTGGATCAAGTGAATAATATTTCGAAAGAGGGAAAAGTAAGAAGGAAGAGAAATTTTAGGAGCTATATGGAAGGTTAACCTTTCCTTCCCGGTGTTGGGTATCTTCTACACGTTGCTTCAAATAACCATCAATATCTCTATAAATATAATAAATACAAGGTTAAGATTTTAGGTGTTCCTCCATAATATATTTACGCATTGATTTAAAAAATAATATTAATAATAATCAGAATTTATCGACTACATCGTAAGTATTTTCTGAATATCGGAAACAAATTCGCATTTAAACGCTGTGAGTGCCTCGATCTTGGGTCTTGACGATAGGTGAAAAGTATGCGGGAAGCGTGACACTATATTCGCATCTCACTTTTGCATACGTCACTGAATAGCGAGGAGCGCAATTGTCTCAACCTCGCAAGTGTAAGCCACGCCCGAGTTAGCCACCAACCCTGCCGCGCCGCAGTAGCTGTTGAGCTGGCAACGAGACTAGATCTACGCCCATTCCGTGAGCGTTGCCAGATGGTTTTTTTAATGTTTTCAGCAAATAAATCTCAATTATTATAATTTTTAACTTCAATTATAATTAATTAAAGGGATTATCTATGAATGTTCTTATTTTTTCGATTTAAAATCGCTAATTTTTGATCGCGTACTCACTACCCAACACCGGAACACGTGTTTCATTTTTATCACCGTAAGGGAAGGGTTAATTTATGTGAAAGAGACGAAATATATGTGTCTAGATAGGAAATTCTGGCACTATGTCCTCTCTGAATACCCTAGCGATGGAAACGGTTTTATGTTATGTATATTCTAGTGACATATATTGTGTTTACGACTTACGATTAAATATTGTTGATGAATTCAAAACATAATTTTGTTTACGAATTTAAAACCGAATTCCGTTAATTATAATGTGCTTTAAAAATAAAATTTGATAAAATAAGAAATATTAGAAAATAATGTGTAATGAAAAAGACAGTGCTCAATATGAAAAACTGAGATGGTTCGACCACGTAGGAAGAATGAATGATAAAAGATACTCAAAAATCATCTTTACAAGTAGTGTAGAAGATACGAAAGACCTAGAAAAACCTGGTGTGACCAAATAAATTAGTCTCTAAAATAGGGTAAAATAAAAAATATTTTAGTAAAATCAATTCAATAGAGCAGTGTGGTATGATACTCGTCGAGTTTTTGCCCTTGCTGGTCCTTTAGCGTGGAATAGTTGGCCTCTGCCTGAGATATGGGTGCATGTGCAGCTTTAGGAAATATTTAAAGACAACCTGTTTTGACAAGACTTATCAAAATGTATGATTATGTATGAATAACTATACTCCACCTAAAGCCGAATGTGTTACTTTCACATATCAGAAGATCTACGAAGATCTTTGGAAGATCAACGAAGATTTTATTAATTTATTTTATTTTATTTTATTTCAACTGTGAAATAAACTTTTTGATACAAATATTGAAAAAACCAACACATGTGTCTATAATTTAACATTCACATGTAAGCAGTGTTATGCAATAGGAAAATACAGCACAAGTGGAAAAATATAACTAAACAAATCCTTACGTACAATTCATCCTGACAAGGGATGAATTGAATGAATTGATTGAATTGTTTATAATTATTACGACTTCTTCACTTTACTCCTGTAAGTAGCCAATATGATATAAGAATCCATACATTTTTTATTATTATAAGATAACACATACGATGAGATGTATGGATATGGCAGAAATGGAGAATGTATTCCAGGACAGAGATCTATTTTACGAGTATCTACCTTACTAAATAGCAACATAGCATAATGGTGATGATGATAAAAGCAAAATATTTATTGTCAACTTTGTAACCTTTGAATTTGAGTATTTGCCATTGCCAACATGAAATAACGCGATAATATCGGGGTATTCTCATGTTATTTCGAAATTTCTCCCCTCTACTACACAATATATTAAAAAAAAACAAAGATTAAAATTGTGAAAAATAATAATAAACCATGAAAAACAATAACGCGGTCGCTAGCTTCAAAATCAATTTCAGGAGAATACAAGCCAACGCCATGTGTCATTTCGAGTTACCCGCCCGCCAATTTAGTCATGACATTTTCCACCGATAAAGTTGCCAGAGAAAAGAAAATAAATAACCAAATCCGACAAGTGTATACCTACCCGACAAATCTGATATAAAATATTTTTTATCCTAATTTTTTCCAATATTTCACAATAATTTAAAATGATAAACACGATTTAGCGGTTTTCTCGTTAAAGTATATTTTTGTTATGAAATTATTGCTTGATTTATTACATATTTACATACCACCACGTTGTTTCTTTGCTGGAATAGACAGAACGCCAGATTACTGATTTCGACATAATATGTGTACATCTTGCGTCTTATCTACATCCATAGGTGGGTTTAATTCCCATTGAATTGCATTTTGTATAGGTTTCAGTCGATAGTATAAGATCATTCTTCAACACTTATTCGACCGATTCATTATTTTTCCTCGTCAACGTTTCACTAATTTATTTTGTAACATTTTCAATATCTCAGTAATAGTTGTTTTTAGATTCCGTGTTAGAGCGTTCTTGAGAAGGGTATTTTCTAAATGACACTTTATAAATTATATTTTTATTGTCAGTCTCTCTTCATTAATTTGTTCTGCATGTCCAAACTCTTTCAGTGTGCTATTCTTCTCTTACTTAATACATCAGCCTTAAATTCACATTCATTCCCAATCACTTTATCATATATTCTATCATACATCATCACCTCATGTATTATTCTCAATGCACAATTTCTACAGCATTTAACATAACTCCTTTAAATTTTTTCCACGTTCCCTTTTCGCTTCCATGCATCAAAGTTGGTTTTAGAATACTGTTGTGAACTATCTTAGCTGATTTTGATAATGTATGGTTTGTGTGTGTTTAAGTACAATTTAATAAAAAAAAAGTGCACACATTTAGATTCTGGAAAATCACAGTGTAAGTATTATATTTTATTTATGTACTATATCTCGAATCTTCTTAAAGGGATACAAGGGTTTTCATAAAAAAAACCATAACAGTTTATTAATACCGATATCCAATTTTCCCATCAACCACAAAATATACCAATAATATGGCAACCCCAAATCGTTGCCATCAAACGAAATAGAAAACCCCAATATATCTTTTGTCAAAATAAGAGGTTCGATCATATCCAATAGATCAAGGATCGGCAACCTTTTTTAATAGTATAAATGTTTTTCACGTTAATAATTATGTCGTTACTATCTAGATCTTGAGGTGACATGAAAATAATACTTTAGTTGGTTCAATCCAATATTGACGCTATTAACATACTGGACTTTCATTCGGGATTTCCAAGTTCGATTCCCGACAGTGAAAACAAACTAACACGAAAATTAAAAAATATATATCCCAGTCTGATAACAACGCTCTGCGCTATACACGTGTTTGTTCGAATATTGTTACTGATTCTTCACGTGTAGTAGTAAAACTAATATGTACAATGACTAATTACGAGTTTAGAGTCCACTCTAGTAGTGTATTCCAACCCATTTTTTTAAAAAAGGTTTCTGTAAAGACCTCTTTATAATAGTTCTGGCTGGTTGGAAGAGATTATCATAATACATTAAACCAACTAGGTTGTTCTTTATGCAATGAAAGTATAAAACAATACAATGTTTTATGCACAAAAGCACACTGCTTCCACGAAATTGTTGATATTCAATATCAATAATATTTTTCTCTCTGGATTCATAAGGTTGAAGACAATATTTTCTTTTAGCCATGTTCTTTGATTCTAATATTGATTCTAATAAAATGTAACCGTTTAAAACTATTCAAAGCATGTGAACATTTTCACCATTAATTTGGAGTTGTCTACTAGGACAATAGATGACTTGTAATATAAAATAATGGTAGTAAAATATAAGAATTGATGTCATTATAAAACGCTTTAGGATAAGTAAAAACGCGTGCGGAATGATTTATTAAAATTAAAGCAATAACAGAATGTAGTATTTTGGTCCAGATATTTTTCTTGAATGAAGTTTCATGAGTTTAAAATCAAAACTTTAGACATATTAGTTTTTTTTAACTCATCTATCAAATTATTATTCAACAGTAATCACTCGCTGTAAGGAACGAAAATTCTTATTTTTTCTAGTTTTAGTGCTTCACCTATCAAAAGTGTTCATCAGCATTATTCAGCCATAAATAAATATAACATAAAAAATTTATTTCAATTGTTCATATAATAATGAATTCTTTTTACATATTATATGAAATCATAATAGTTTCAATTGAATATGTTTTTCTAAACATATGCAGATGGAGGACAGTTCTTAATATATAGCTGCAGCTACCATCTTTCTATCCTTACACTCAACTGTTAATATATATTTTGTAATCATTTTAATCTGTCCATAAAAGTAAGTCCCGAGTAAACCACCCTTAAAGAGAGTTTGCTCTCTAAATGGCGCTACATAAATTGTCCTTCTATTATTATTATAAGACAGTTAACATATATACACCAAAGGAATAATTGAATTCGATTACAAAAATATATTTAATAAATGTTAAAACTAATTTAAGAAAATATTATATGAAAATATATTTTATCACATTAAAAATATTGTTATCGAATTAAATAGTGAAAGGAAAATAAATGCGACAAGTATTTTCTAAATTAATGGAAGAGCTCAGAAGGATATCAAACGGCGTATAGCGATAGGAAACAAAGTCAATGGGGCACTGGACATGTATACTCGAACTGCTGAGTATATATGTCTAGTGTGTATATATATCCACAATAGTATTTTAGTACCAGCTTTGATGTGTGGGAGTGAAACATGGATCTGAAAATGACTAAAACGAGTCAAATAAATGCTGTAGAAATTTGTGCATTGAAAAAAATATATGGGTTGAAAACGTATGACAGAATACGGAATGAAAAGGTTAAGAATGAATGTGAACTTAAGGCTGATTTATTGAAGAAGATGAAGAAGAATACTTTGAGGGGGTTAAGGCATGCAGAGTTTATGAATGAAGAAAGGGTAACAAAACAAATATACTATCCAAATATAAATGGAAGACGTGGTAGAGGAAGACTAAGAAAAGTGTGGTTATATTAAGTGAATTATATTTTGAAAGAAGAAAACGTACATAATCCGTTAAATGAGAAGTTGTATGAGAAGATGTATGAATGTAAAAGAGACAAAGAATACGTGTCTAAATAGGAAAGTTGGGCGATTTGTCCTTTGTACCTAGCCCGACAGAGGTATGTCTCGATAGCATGCGTTTAAATAATGTATTCTTAAAAATGTTTTTAATTTTTACCGATTAGAAGTATTTGGATAGATTAAAACAGTCGACATATTAATTGTCAGAACCACAAGTTGTCGATCCATGTAATGGATGAAATATATTGCCAGCTATTGGGTGGACAATGGCGGGAAATATCTGATCCGTCTGCTTTTAATAAAATTTTATCGGATTTTAGTTGGAAAAGCAACAAAAGAATCGGAGAGAAAGTTTCTGATAAAAAGAAAATGGCGTATCATCTCCGTCTTTTCGTTTTGCTAAGATAACCTGTTGAATGTTTCCGGTGAAAGTAATTTATTTATAAAGTGTTTGTTCAAACATCTGTCTCCAATTGTTTCGTTTTTTTATTTTTATTTATTAATACTTTTTAATTTTTTTATATGAAATATACAAATCACTACCCTATCGAACTAAATATCACATATGCCTGACCTAAAGCAGGTAGATTTTGGGAAACTTTAATTTTTTTATTTTGTGAGAAAATAAAAAAAAATAAAGAACAAAATCCCACCTTAATCACATAACACCCAAAGAGTTACGTGGCCGCACAATAACACACTGAACTTCCGTGAGGAAGGTTGTCGGTTCGAACCTCGCACTGTGCTACTCCCTCGAATGATACAGGCATTTTTCCTACCTATTACTTCGGTCATGACTATTCTTTCAAAAAGTGGAAAAAAAGCATGCCAGTGAGGTCCAATCGTCTCACTCCGATGTGCCAAAAGATCCAGTATAGCGGTGTGGTCGTTGAGTTTGCTGGTGCGCAACAGCGCACTCACTTAAAAAAATTAACTCTACGGCACAGTTTCGTCTTCCAAACTGAATTGACGTCGGAATGGTGAAGGAATTCTTGACTAAGAGGCACAGCAACGACGATGACACGAAAAGAGCATTTAAATTAGAAACATGTTTGATGGTGAAACTGAAAATTTTGAAAAATTATTGTGTTGTTTCACACTTTTCTTGTATACATTATAACCTGACAAGCATAATGGCATGTGGCAAATTATTCCAACTCAATAGAAAGATGGGAAGGACCGACTGGAAATTTCCCTAAAATCTGGATTCGACAGTGGCTGTAACTCGCAATCTCCTGGTCGGATGGCATGCGTCTAATCAATTCGGCATGGAGAATATCGTGGAATTTATCATATAGAGTCTATATTATAGACTAATTTGACTTCAAAGTATTCTTTCTCTCTCTAATTTGAAAAATACAAGCAAAAGTAGACGTGGCCTGGTTGGTGAGACACCTTTTATCTGACTCGGGAGATACGGGTTTGACGGGCTCTCAACTTCACAATTTGGAGAGAAGCGGTTAAGAATAATCCTCATGTGGCCCTTTGTCCGTCCAACACTTTGGAGATCTTCCTTCCTATTGTGCGCCGGTTTTCCGCGCCATCAGGTATTCCAACGATTTAGTAAGATAGAATTTAACCAAAAAGGACATATTTCTATTTTTTGGACAGATTTACGTTTGGGGTATGTTAATTATTTATTTCTAATGACCCAATAATCTTTATATCAAAGAAATCGTAGGAGTTGTATGAGAAGGTATTTGGATGTAGTGTTGCGAAAGGCAAGTCTGGCGCTATCTTCTCTATAGGGAAACAACGTGATGGTATATATGTATGTACCCAATTATAATTTTCAATTAGTTGTATCCATTTTGCATTTTACATCCAAAAGTAATATTAAAACTGTCAAATGATTAAAATTGGGTTTAGTATGCATATATTCACAAAAGTTAACAACTAATTGTTGGACATACTACCTTGATCAAAAAGTTTTAGGGCTTTATTCATAAAATCGAAAATACAAGTTTATTTATCAAAATCGATATGGTCCCCTTCAAAGTACTCCCCATCGACTGCAACGCACTTACGCCAGAGCTTGATCCAATCCTCGAAACACCGCTGGTACTCAATTTTCAGCGTAACTTTTACAAATGTCAAGCTATGATGCTGAAATTTGAAGGAAAGTGTTAATGATACATGTGGTAACCTAACAAAAAAAATCCAATTGGGTGACTGACAGCGCCACACGGTGACCGGTCCTAAAACGTTTTGATCAAAGTAGTACTCGTATAGATTCATTCGGTGGTACCCGACAGAAATAAATAGACCAAAAAAGTGACAGGTTGTTGCTACCTAAGACCAGCTTGGTGGATATAATACGTTCGATTCATTATCATCATCAGCAGCACCACGCCATTAACCTACCTATCGGAGTGAGCAGACAGAAGAGATATCTTCATTTAATCTTGGTACACATCTTTCACGTACACCTTGTCGTGCATTTCCTCCTATTGTAAAGAATTCTCACTCTTCCCTCATTCAGAATTGGAATAATTTGGACATGCTATATTTTTCTAAATTTCTTCAAACTTCTTGTGCTTTCTCTTTGTATTTTTTATTGTCGTTTATTTATACTTAACCGAACCATATCAATGGTCCTTTCTTCATCTTAAAGATTACATCTTCTTTTAATCCGCATTCTTTCGTCATGTAATTACTTATTCTGTCATAAATAGTTTTTCCACAGCTCTCTTTTATAATTATTTCCTTCTCAATCAATTTCCGTTCTACATTCTATGCAAGGCATAAGATAACAGAAATGGACAGATGATTAAAAAAAGAGGTGGCCAAGTGACCTATATTCAACAGTAAACTTAGAAAAGTCGTAAATTATTGATAAATTAAAATTTATTTTTAATTAAACGTTTGTTTTTCTATTTTTTAATTGATAATGTTTCTAGATTTTAAATATTCAATGTGAATAAGTATTCATTAACACACATAGACAAATGTATGCATTAATTTATCCAAATTATGTAATGGTAATATTTTCTTAACTAAAATTGATACGATCTCCTTTTTATGGGGAGTTTACTCTGGAATATTTGAATTAATTTATTCGGGGAGCATCAAAATTTACCGTTTCACGAGTATATTTAATCTTATATGGATTGATGAAGTTTGGGTGTTAGCAATAAAATATGTTTAGTAAAGAAGTTATATTTATTTAATTAACAATGGAAAAAAGAAAAAATATGTAAAACAATTTGAAAGAAGGCTTGCATAATTTGTGAAAATAATTAATAAACTTCCTGCTCGGTATCCCACGGCGGAGCTTTTCAGAGAGTATCAGGTCCTGAACATAGCCAATTTACATCTCAAATCCATTCTCTGGCACTACCATCGAGAGGAAGGGAAGATGCAGACTCAGCAGACACACATGACACGCATGGCAACTAATGAAATGTTCACCATCCCTAGAGTTAAAACCTCTTTTGCCCAAAGGCAATATGCTTATTTGGCTCCCATTACATACAATGGCGTGCCGACTTCAATAAAGGTAAAGGTAGGAAAACCATTTAGACAGTCGATCGGAGCGTGGTTGTTATTGCGACATGATTTTGAGTACTTGGGCTTTCAGGATGAATGACGAGTGGAAGGGATTTATGTGAGATTTTTGATTGTGTGCGGTATAGTGTGGGATGAATATTTTTGGTCTTTCTGGAGTGATGATGTGTGAGGAGTTGAATTTCGCAAGATGTTTCCAGTTGTAGTTGAGTGGGGGGGAAACGGGGTTTTATTTCTGTGTAATCAAAAATCGGAAAGAAGTATCGATTTATTTTTTTCATGCTAAATATCCTCAGTGAGATACAGGCAAAAGCCTAGTTTACTGGGGATACGACAAATGAAAGGCAACAAACCCAGATCCATTAAAATTGTATGTCCAAATCAAATTATCTGTTGTTTTTCTCAAATTGTGTATATTTCTTGTCATGTGTAATAATAAATAAATAAATAAATAATAAATAATTATATAAATAAGATAAATTCCAAGTTGGTTTACATAGGGTTGGTCCACTCACGAGTGTCACGTCAATTCCAGAAGCCGGAGGTTATACAGTCTCGGGTTTTGACCACTGATGGACTGGGGCAGCCAACAAATATGTCCTCACCTTCAGTAGTGGGTCCTTTGTTAAACGATTTATCTTATTTGATGAAGGAAACTCCGGTTACTTGGAAAGTACAAATCCAGAGACCACATAGCTATTATATTTTAACAATATGAACTAGAACAGATTATGATATTATACGAAAAAAAGAAAATATCCCGTTTTGAGACACCAAAATTATCCAATATGTAGTTCATATTAATATAAAGATTTGTATATTTATGAAGGAAGGATATGTAGTTAGATAAATATATAAATGTGTTTATTAAAATATGTTGTCGATGACCGTGGTCTAACAATTAGCATTCACGCTAAGCAAGCGGGTGCTCCAGGTTCGATTCTAAGCGAATTCAATTCCGGACTGATAGCACTATTAGACCATTTTACATCAGAATGTGTGTTTTCTATAGCATATTTATATGCGAACCATAAAAAAATTTTAGCACTATTAAGAAGTAACACAAAAATAACGCTATATTAAAACCTTACCTAATTAAACGTTGCAGAAGATTTAACCTGCCGATTATCTTGCAACATTGAGATTCTTGCCATCGGAGCTTTGGATTTGATATATCAACGTATGTGCTTGCTGGAGTGCTACAACTTGCACACTATAAATCAATACTCGCACGGGCGTTGTTCCTCCACAAAGTGACTAACAATAACACCCGATCATGAGAATGTGACTGTCAGTCATCCTATCCTATATATGACTTTTATGTCGTATCGAAATGTGTTAATCAAGTAAGGGGTGTTTTTTTGGGTCTGATAGGATTTTGAATTGGCCGCCAAGATCGTGCGATTTAAGTCCTCTGGATTATTTTCTTTGGGGTTATGTTAAATCAGAGGTTTACACCAAAAAACCCAAGACTCTTAATGAACTTGAGGCCAACTGCTCCACCGAGTCATCGAAAATTGGCGTGATCGAATTGGCCAGTGCACAAGAAGCCGAACGATATCTTGTTTAAATTTTAAATATTTGAACGATATCTTGTTTCAATTTTAAATATTTGAACGATATCTTGTTTAAATCATAAACCGCATGAAATATTTTTTTCAAATGAAACCTTCAGATCCATTTTTGGTTTATTGGTTGTTATTTTATTTTATTTTAAAGTTCTATCGTTCTTAATGGGAAACCCATCTTAAGGTCGGTTAAGGTACATAAGCCAGCCACGGTCAACATATGAATAAAATTATCTTCAAACAATAATTGTCCTTAAACAACCTATCAATTAAAGTCAAATACACGGCCATTTAAATAGTTTATAGTATATGTGTTTTATTTTAAAAACAAATCCACTCTAAAAAACACCCCATATATTGTATTTCACCCCATATACGTCCCTGGGCCTTCTGAGTCCTGACCTGTTGTGAGCAGACGAACATATGTACTTCCTTTTGACTTAATTATGTGAATTATTTAATATTTTGATATTTATATTATATTTTCAGTCTAACATCTTGTATTTCTGTATTAACTCGCACTATGAATTTTAATTATATTTTGCAAAAACTTCAGCGGTCGAAATGTATAGTAAATAAATTAATAAATAATTAACAATAAAAAAAAATACATATTTGAGATGTGTTACTTTACTTGAGAAGGTGTGAAATATCGATTTGAAGTTCATCGTTAGAACACAAGCACATCTAAGTGATATTAGAAGTCATTCGGACCATAATACATTTCTGTTCAAGCATGAGCGACCACCGACCACACAAATAAACACCCATTCATCTACTTACAAAACCTCTTCCTATCAATTATGTAGCGACTCCGCCTATCTTCATACTTTCCAGGGTCGTAGAATCAACATTACATTTTTTTTATTTGTATAACAACACTACTTTTCTATAGCCATTAAAAAACAGTGGCGTAAATTCTAAAGTTACTTATATATTATAAAGATTTAAACACTTAGACATCCTATACAAATGCATAATAGTAACATTTACTTAACAAATTTTCAAAAAACTTATAATTATATTGCCAAAGGGTTATCTCTTCAACCAACAAGAGATTTTAAGTCAAAAACATGATTAAAACCCTTTTTAATAAAACTGGGTCGAAAAGAAAATTCGAAGAAAGTGTGTGAAGAAGGCAATCTCCTGGTTGAAAAACTTGTGACGTTGATTTTATTATGCAAAGCTGCTGACCCATAGGTCAATAATTTATTTATTTTTCATTTAACCTATTCAGATCTGAATTAATTCTAAGGTTTAAAAATATTCTAGCTTGTAAGTATTATTTACACTAAATGTAACATTGTGTCATATCAGTTTAGATAGATGGAGCTCAAAACGTTCAAAGTCGATACTACAGTATCATACAGTTCATTTGTTATAATTGGAGACAGAAATATGATATACCACAAAGTTGTTAACAACGTGCATGTGAACTATACGAGTATATCCATTGTAATGGCCAGATCTGAAAAGATTAAAGATATCTATCAGGAAATTTAAAAAAAAGTTTTATATAAAACCTCAAAAATTCATTTATAAAGAATACCAATGATTTAATTTCCAAATACCAATGATTATTTCATCCACAGTTCCATTATGTCAGCAGATCAGTGAAAATATTACTATTGTATAGGTACACTCATTCCTCGGTCAATTCAGCCATCATTATTCTAAATTCTAACAGTGTTGAACTAAATATGTCCACATTCGAATGAGCTACGCGTTGTACTCCAAGCACATTCTTACAACTGGGTTATAGAAGTCGATGTTACTTCTAAATGTAGTTACACTGAACAAAGCAGATATTCTAAGAGAGCGAAAGAGAACACTGAAATCAAGACGTGCAAGAGTCGCAAGTAACTCCACAAAACCATTTTAAGACTTTAAAAAGAAAAAAACAAGACAAAAAGTACATCAAGCGATTGAAGATCGAAAAAAGACAATCTATTACCATTCGACCCAAGAACACTTAGCAACCCTTCGCTATAACAAAGACACCTCAAAAATCGACGGTGGACTGCCTCAACTAAACCAACAGACAACTGATGGTTAACGGTCTATATAACAGATGCATATTCCAGGTTGCTTCTTATCAATGACGTTTACAATAACATCAATCATAACAAAATCTTAAATGATCTATGAACAGATAATCGCCAGCCTTTGAAGAGATGAACTTTATAGAAAAAGAAAAACTTGGATCAGTCATAAGACAGTATCTGGACAATCTATATGAGTACAATAGTTCAAAGGGTATCGATAATATCAACAATACACTAAAGGAGAATATAAAA
The DNA here is from genome assembly GCA_949825065.1 of Odontocerum albicorne. NCBI lineage: Eukaryota > Metazoa > Arthropoda > Insecta > Trichoptera > Odontoceridae > Odontocerum > Odontocerum albicorne. The sequence goes on along the minus strand of OX463859.1, from coordinate 24,453,409 downwards.
GAGAAATTGATAAATTTCTCTCAACAAGAAATAATAATATTTCATCTTATAGATTCCCCGCCGCTGCAGGACGCAGGGGATACGCGAGCATAGAGCCAGGGTGTACAATGTAATCGATAACCAGAGCCGGGATGAGATATTTTCATGCTTGGGATGCCCATTTGAAAAAAAATTCCCCTCCATAAAATAATTTTAAAATCAACACTTTCAGGAATGGGTAAAATGGCTGTAATATTTTCCGTTTTTTTTTAAGAGTAATTTTTTAACTTTCTAAAAATAGTCACCGCTTCCTAATCATAAAAAATGTGAAAATTAGGGGCACACGGTCACTAGACTTTATAACATAAATAAACGGATCAAACATTTACAACATTATTTTTAGAGCTTTCAGAATGACAAAATAATCAACATTTTAATCGAAATACATTTTGTTCAAAATCAAACGTTCAATACAAAAATAAACATATCTGATAATCTCTCTTGTCTAAGACTAGATCTCAAATATATTTTGTATAGTATTGTATTACACTTTTGATGTATACAGTACGACCTAGCTTATTTTCATGAAGCAATTTCTTTCAACCAACCAGAAAGATGTTTAAGAGACCTTAAATGAAGTAACTGGAACCCTTTTTTTTTAATGGGTCCAGCGGGATTTTAATCCGCAACCTCCGGGCTGGCAGACAGGCATCTTACCAACTAGGTCATGGCGGTCGTCGAATTTTAATTATTACTAAAACTTGTTTGTCATGATCTTATGTGAGTTTTGATTATTATAATTTTTTTATGCTATTTTCCTTTTATTCTTGCAGATTTTTGCGCCCTTCAGATATCGCGCCTGAAACAAGTACCCCGATGGCCCCGCTCTTGTTCATGCTCTGTCAATAATATACAATAGCATGTAACGTGCTTTGGAAGATAAAAAATGGCACAAAAATGAATCGCAAAGACGTTTGATGTATTGAGCTCTTTGAATCTATTCAAGGAGTCCATTTCGTTTATACATTCTATGGAATATAGGGACTGGGGATGACAAAATCGGAATTGAACCAGAATCCGGAATATTATAAGCTTATTATCCCAGCCGAGTATAAAACAAATCGATTACACTGAATTTAGTTTACCTAAACATATGCTGATGCGGAGAAGTGCCAATCTAATGGCTACAGCCGTCATTCCTAATCTAACGCCCAATTTATTTATTTTTTTGTAATATTTTTTTAACCCGTCAATAATATTGGGTTCGATTTTCAAGTAAGAGTGCTCTTAATTAGAGTACGAGTGTAGTCCCAAAAGTACCCAACCTAACAAAGAAAACACAAAAAATTAGGGAGAAAAAATATTTTTATTTCTCAACATAGTCTCCTTTCAGCTCGACACACTTTTCCCAGCGATGCTCAATAACTTCGACCCATGTTTCATCCATGGTTATGAATCGACGCAAAAACTTGGCTTTATTGCTGTAAAACCCAAACACTCGATTGAAACATCCTCACGACGCTGTTTTTGTTTCATTGTGAGCAAACGCGGCACCCATTTTGTGCACAGCTTTCTCATGTCTAAATTTTCAGTCAATATGTGATGTACAGCACTTTTTGAAATGCTTACCATGTCTGCTAGCTCGCGCACTTTCAATCGACTGTCATCCAATACCATTTTGTGGATTTTCTTTACCATTTCTGGCGTGGTCACCTCATTTGGTCGACCGCTGCGATGTTCGTATTGGCAGCTCGTAAGGCCTCGTTTAAACTCTGCCACCCAATATTTTACTGTTGTAAACGAAGGAGCAGACACTCCCAGAGTAGAATCTAGCTCGGCTTTGGTATTGGTTGTCTTAGACCTTTCAAATGAAAGTATTGTATCACATGACGATGACCAATTTTTTCCATGTTTACAAATTCACTGAGAGCGTTCACTATTGATGGCTGCCAAACAAATACTAAACAACGTAGCGTCTTAAAACTTTAAATTTAAGCTTTATAAATTTAGTACTTTTTACCGTAGTAATTATTTAAAACAACAACCGCCATCTATACGTCAGGTCGGGTACTTCTGGGACCACCCTCGTATGTTATCTTAACGGCGCCATATAAATTTTCCTTTTATTATTATTATTATGTTGGCATTATGTTATGTCAAAAGTCAAAAGGATGCTTATAAATATTTCATCCAAAAGCGGAATTCTTCAGTTTGTTATAATATTCCATTATTCACACATATCACATTTATTTTCCTATCAGACTTATTTATTACCGTGACTTTTGGATTTCACAGCATTTATTCTCAGATATATACTCGTATCTTTGTATATTTCATACACTTCACTTATCAAACTCTGTGATTCATCCTTATTCTCTGTTTATACTAGCATCTCGTCATCTAACGGGTGCATTGTAAAAAGGGTTGCTTTCAAGATCTTTCTGAAGAAATTGACAAAGATATTGAATAATTATTCTATACATCTCAACACTTGTATTCGTTTGGTAATAACTTTTATTTTCTCCATTGCACTATCGAGTGGAAAGATAGACACAAAGAAGCAAGAAAAGATATATGCTAAATGTTTTCGAGTTAGGGTATTGGTGATAAACGTTTCGTATCTCATGGAGTGAAGAACGCACCAATGTGTCCATCGTCCAGAATATACAGGTTAAAGAAAGGTTGTCAACGGCATGCAGGAAAAGAATACTGCTATACTTCGGACATATCGTTAGAGGTGATGAAGACAGTTTGAAGGAGCTGGTAGTAAATAGGTAGACGAAGGGTTAATGACGAGCAAGGGGACAGTATCTTACAATGTGGATAGACTAAATAAAAAATATGCTTCATTCGTCATTAGTGCGGTTTTTATCGTGGCAAATGATCTGCTCGGTTTCAGATTCAACAAGAAACCATGACGCTTAACCTGAGCAACATCACTGCGAAGTAAAAAAAGTAATAAATTTAAAAGGGAAATATTTATAATCGCACATGCAATAATTTTATTCAAGGATCTTTGTCAAATGTTCATTTTTGAAAGAATATCTAATACGCAATCGACGTATCACAGATGTTGGAGGTTTCTCTTAAGATTTAAAAACGGTCTTTCAAATTGAACGGATTTTAAACCCAATTTTTTTTAAATTCCTGAATAAAATACAAAATTCGCTTTAATTTAAAAAAACTTTTTATTGGTCATTGAACATTTAAATACAAAAAAACAATATCCGCTAAATGTCCACCTTTCGCAGCTCCACATATGTCCACTCTTTTGTCAAAATTTTCGATGACACTTTGGCATAATTGCGGTTTTAACTCACCAATAATGCTAATAATTTCGTTCTTCAGCTCAGGAATTGATTGAAGGATATTCTTATAGACCTGGCTTTTCACTTAACTCCAGAGAAAATAGTCCAATGGTATCATATCATATATTCTTGGTGGGCAATTAACATTACCGTTGCCAGAGATTACAATACATAAAATAATTCAACAATTTGAATGCGTTGTTGTTTTGTACACAACTCCATTTTTTAAATGTCATTCCTTCCGTGGTTGCAGTCCTAAGACTGGTTTGCAGCAATTTGAACTCTTCTCCTCCATTCCCCCTGTCCTGTGCGGCTCTTTTTAAGTCTGTATATGTTGAGCAGCGCACGTCCACCAACAGGTCCTCCAGGTACTCTCGGCGTGGGCGTCCCCTAGAGTTTGTCCCCTCGGTCATACCCTCCATTATGGCATGCAAGAGGCCCTCTTGTCGTATTATATGACCGATCCATCTTGCACGCCTTTCGGACAGGATCCTGAGCAGGTGCCTTCCTCCTTCGATTCGTTGGAGAACCTCTTCATTTGTGATGCGGTCTCTCCAGGAAATTCCTAATAGTCTTCTATAGGACCACATCTCAAAAGCCTCTAGTCTTCGTCTATCTCTTTCGGATAGGCACCATGTCTCGCAGCCGTACATCAAGATACTCCATACATAGGTCTTGATGAGGAGTATTCTCAGTTTTAGGTCTATATTATTTGATTCTATTATTTTCAACCTTTTATTAAATGCAAGTCTAGCCTGATGTATACGGCTGTCGACCTCGCTCTTGGACCGACCGTCCCATGTTATTTTGCTCCCGAGGTAGACAAACTCCTTGGTGTTCTTTAGTGGTTTACCCGACATCACTATTCTCATCTGGTGCTGCGCTCGGCCTACAGTCAGCAGCTTTGTTTTGTCTTTATTTATCTTCATACTGTAGTTATTTTGAAGAATGCTTTCCATAGTTGTTAAGGCCTCTTGTAGTTCCTCTGCACTTTCAGCAACCATAGCAATATCGTCAGCGAACCTTATCATGTCCACCTTTTGCCCGTGTATCTTTACACCTTCTCTGTGACTCATTCTCTCTCTCAAGTCGTCAATGTCATTACACTTCTCAAATATCACAAGATCCAGGCAAGTTCGTGATGCCATCTGTGTTTTATCCAAAAAATCGCTCAATTTGAAAGACGCTTTATAATAACTTAACCAAGGGCTAGACAGCACTTTTGGTCACAATATTGTATGTATTAACCCATAGTTCTTGATTTACAGTTTCATTTATTTTGCCATTTAGAAATCATTTTATTGGATTTGGTTTACATGCAGAAACTTAATAGGGAAGCTTTAATTGACATACCATGTGATGGGTGGGGCGCGTGTGGTATCTACCCACACAATATATAACTTGTTCAGGCTGGAAACTTTTGGATCGTAGTGCTTTTTTATAGTGCTTTTTAAGTGATCATAGTGGATCTCTTGAGGTGATATTATATGATGACCTAGTAGGTAAGAATGCTTGTTTCGCAGCCCGGAAGTTACGAGTTCGATTTCCGTTGGTACCTAGATTTTTAAAAAGGATTCCGTTATGGTTTTCACACAAGGCCCCTTTAACATATGTTATTTATAGTTAAGGTATTAGCATTGTAGAGGTTTGGAGACATTGTAATTTGTGTTATCAAACACTGTTTATTCCACTTTATGTAACAGTAGGGTTATACCGTTACATAAAGTGGAATAAAAAGTGTTTGATAAAACAAATTACAATCTCTTTAACATATTTCTGGTAAGTTGGATGATATTGCCACACGGCAATAAGCCCGTCAGGTTGTACTGTATACAACGAAAGTGTAATTACAATACATAATGAAGTTTCATTCCAAACACACGACATTTCTCCCACTTACGTACATCTCATCTTCTATTATTCATGATTTTAACTTTATTTTCTTTTAAAATCATATATATTCAATCCAACCCCGTTTTCCTCTATATACCTTTCGGGTCGTATTTTCGTTTAGTCATTAATATCGGTTAAGTTGTCTTTTTGCATTTTATTTTCAAAGTTTTTGCCATAAAGTTCAGTATAACCGGAAGCAAGTTATTCCTATTTCGGAAAATCGCAACCCGATTTCCACATTCCTATCAGGCACGCTATGTTAAACAATTTCTTTTAGAAAAACATTTGAACAAACTGTATTTGATGGAGATCTGAGGCCATTCTTGTACGAATTACTTAAATTATTTTATGGTGGAATTCCTTTTTTTATTTGCTTTTTAATTTGGTTGCTTTATTTAGATATTCCGAGATGGGGGGGAGACATCTCTCGGAATTATTGGATTCCCTCTAAATCACTGGCCAATGTGACTTGTATTTTTTTTGTTTTCTTTGGAAAATAAAAATTTTATGAAATATTTGAGACAGAAAATATTTATTCAATTCGTAAAATCAAGAATGCATAATTTTTTTTCGTGTTTCACAATTCTTAAAATTTATATTATAATTTTTCCCTTCTTTTTCGTTCATATTGTAGGTACCTTTCAATATATCCTTACTGGTGTTTAAGAAATACTAGAGAGCGTGGCTGGGAAATAAAACAGTCCCTATACCTATTTGTTGGACCTGCAGATGGTAAAAAGAATGAATGATTAAATAATTACAAAAATAACAAATAGTAAAGAACGCACGAGAAGTTTGAAAGATCTAGAAAAACGGGACAAATTTAAATCAAGCAGATACTGAAAGAAAGTTGAAGTATTATATGTTTGTCTGCGCCACTATATGTTTTCTATATGTTTGTCTGCGCCAATAGAGGCACAGGAATTCCTTCCTCTGCGTACTATATGTATGTCTGCGCCAATAGAGGCACAAGCAATTCCACCCTCTCTTCACCTCTGTGGAAAAAACCTTCAGTTTGCGTTGTGGTCATCATAGTCTCACTTCACTGGGACTTCAGCAGAGAAGGAGTTATTTCCACATCGTTAAAAAGACGTGGAAGACAAATCTTTCTTTTCTTCTTTATCGTTTACATAAGTGTTTAAGAACGTGACTCACAAATTGTTGTGCAAATTAATTTGGTTTTCTTGGAAAAAAAATAATGTAATAATTTCCCATTGCCTACTTACTGCACCGCTGTAGATATTATAGGAGTTGTATCCATGTTGTACATACTTTGAGCCCTGCTACCAACACACAGTATTAGTAGGTTCCAGATGAAATGTGCACTTGTGAATGTTAAATGAGGGCAGGAGTGTTGTGGAAACGTTTTTTAGATATACTAATGTGGATAATAGTTGGAAGTGTTAAGAAAGAGGATAAAGAAACACAGAACAAGGAGTGATCAGCTTATGTGTTCCTCCACTAAGTTAAACTTACAACCCCACGCAGTTTCTTGGAGCTAAAGGTGAAGAGTTCGACATGTCAACATATAAGTGGCTGAATCATTTTTAGGTGACTAAACTAGCCAACACAAGGTACTACTGTTAAATATCCTACACCTTGGAAAACAAATATTCGCATGCACACGTACTGTATAGGAAATTGATTCGTACATGATATTAGTGTGGGTGATTGGGAGGAAAAACATTTAAAATGTATTAAGATAATTATAAATACTTGGGTTCTGCAGAAAGTCTAGGGGATGAGTAATTAAATTAATTAAACAGAAAAATAACGGGAAGAGTGTAAGTGTTTAGGCATGTGAAACCTCCAAAAGCTCCACAACTCTTACTGTCCATGATGTATATTAATGTAGATCATGTGATGAGTAATTAGACGTAAATTTGATGCAGTTGTTAAGATTATGGAATTGTGCATGTGGCAGTTTGGAATTTAAGTATGTGTGAATATGTGTCAGAAACGAGGTGGTTTTTGACAGAAGGAACTCGAGACTGAAGAACTTTTGGAGAGCTCCGCATAAGCAAACTTAACGACTGTTGTGAATATATAGCATTTGATGAGTTATAAGATATGATTTTGATGAGATTAACGAGAACATAGAATTGTGTATGTGATAACTTAGGATTTACGTATGTTATAAAATATGTATGTAAAGTGAGGGGGTTTGACTGGAGAAGAACGACGGGTAAAGAGCTTTTGAAGATTTCTACATAGGCATATGAGTAAATGGCTAATACTTATGAAGAGCGTGTGATAAGAAGTTTATGCACATGAGTTTGATGCGATTGTGTTTTTTAATTAAGGTTTTTTAACGTGATTAAAAAAAAGGGAATAGGATACCTAAAAGTTTAAAGCATTCCATTTTGAACAATTTGAAAAAATTAAAAAAGCTCTCACAAAAGAAAAACTTTCCAATTTTATTTTAAGATCACACATAATTGAATAGAATGAGTCCCCAACTCTGAGCCATTTTCAGGACATTTCAAGCAGAAAAATATAAGTGTTATTGAAGATTGAAAAAATTTTGTTGGCTGTTGTCAAGCTATTCGAAAACAACTTTGAAAAATTAAACGGAAATTTTAAATATTAAAGTTGGAAGTTTAATTAACGGACTGTATAAAAGACGAAAAATCAGGAAGGAAAAATAAGAGGGAATTTCTAGCATTCCATTACGCAGCTTCATGGCAAAAATATGTACCGAAACCATAAGATTTCTTTCTTATACTGGTCATAAACCCTAAAATTACACTAGCCACTTATGAATAAATAAAACAGTACAACGATTCCGTTGTGTGCAATGAAACTTGATGGATATATTTCCATAAAATATGATGACCTTTGTGACCTATTTAATATGACACTTGTCTCTCAACTCTTCAAAGGCTGCAAGTTTGATTCCTTTTGACATCCTTTTTTTAAATCAAAGTGTTTCAGTGTTGGTTTTCATTTAAGGCCTTGCTAACATATAATATTTATAGATGGTTAGAAAGGTTACTATATTTAATAAACTAAAAAGATTTTGTTGTAAACAACAAAAGTATTCTCATATTGTACTGCACAAAAATATTATACACATATTATACAGCACAAAAGTATTATACTGCACATAAGTATTATTCACATATTATATTACACTGCACAAAAGTATTATACACATATAATACTGTACGTATTATACACATATAATACTGCACAAAAAACATATAATACTGCACACATATAATACTGCACAAAAGTAGTATACACATATAATACTACACAAAAGTATTATACACATATAATACTGCACAAAAGTATTATACACATATAATACTGCACAAAAGTATTATATACATAAAATACTGCACAAAAGTATTATACACATATAATACTGCACAAAATTATTATACTCATATTATACTGCACAAAAGTATTATACACATATAATACTGCACAAAAGTATTATACACATATAATAGTGCACAAAAGTATTATACACATATAATACTGCACAAAAGTATTATATACATATAATACTGCACTAAAGTATTATACACATATAATACTGCACAAAAGTATTATACACATATAATACTGCACAAAAGTATTATACACATATAATACTGCACAAAATTATTATACTCATATTATACTGCACAAAAGTATTATACACATATAATACTGCACAAAAGTATTATGCACATATAAAAGTGCACAAAAGTATTATACACATATAATACTGCACAAAAGTATTATATACATATAATACTGCACAAAAGTATTATACACATATAATACTGCACAAAAGTATTATACACATATAATACTGCACAAAAGTATTATGCACATATAATACTGCTCAAAAGTATTATACACATATAATACTGCACAAAAGTATTATACACATATAATACTGCACAAAAATATTATACACATATAATACTGCACAAAAGTATTATACACATATAGTACTGCACAAAAGTATTATACACATATAATACTGCACAAAAGTATTATACACATATAATACTGCACAAAAGTATTATACACATATAATACTGCACAAAAATATTGTTCACATATAATACTGCACAAAAGTATTATACACATATAGTACTGCACAAAAGTATTATACACATATTATTCTGCACAAAGAAGTAAGATGAAGATGAGGAGTAGGATTAAGAAGAGCACTCTGAAATATTCTGGACATGTAGAACGAATGAATGGAGAAAACTTACAAAAAAATTACATTATACAAATCTGAGGAGAAGTCGTAGTAAAGGAAGACCAAGGAAATTATGGTTGGATCAAGTAAAAGATATTTTGTTAAAATACAGTTCCTAAAACCTCTCTGACTTTTATATTTATTAAAAAGTCAGGGAGATTGTAGGAATTGTGTGAGAAAGTGTATGGCTGTAGAAGAGGCAGAAAGTGTGTGCCAGATTAGGAAAGTCTGGCGCTCTCTCATTTCTAACTACTCCAATAGGGAAACAGGGTGATGGTATGTATGTACATACGTTCAATTTATAAAGTCGTCCTCGTTGCCGAGCCTCACAGTCGAGGATCCCCTCGCCACTCCAACGTCAGTCTTGAATCGATCGTGTGATCTTCTGTGAGAGAACATATGAACCCTGCTGAACCGCCTGGCCATGTTGACGCATGTTCGCAGCGTGCAGACTGTTTCTCACACGTCTAGCCACTGAGACGCCATCAGCCCGAGAACGTACGGCTCTCCACCCCTCACGGTCCTGAGCCACCTGCTCCCAGTCCTCAGGCGCCCCGCACAAAGTAAGCGACTCTCGCAGTCTGTCCTTATACCGCTTCCTCTGCCCACCAACTCTTCGCTTGCCCACCACTTCCCCGTACAAGGCGCGTTTTGGGAGTCTGTGATCGCCCATGCGTATCACATGCCCGTTTATAAAGTACTGTTTAGAAAGTAGACTGCTAAAGCACACGCGAACTCGGGATTCGAACCCACTTTTACTAAGAAATCAAAAATATCAAGTCGAGTGTAAGGAAAGGAAGGGGATAGCTAAATATTCTCATATGAAATTCCACGAAGCTCTTTGTATTTATTTTACTAAAATAACATGTATAAAATATACTCAATTATATAGAAAACTTGAAAAAAAAAGAAATATACACAGTAACAAGAAATAATTACTAAACCGAAATAACTAACTCGCATTACTAAGAAAGCTTCAAGTGCTTTCTTTGAAAACGATTTTTTTAAATATCGAAGATGGCAATATCCGAGAATCTATTCAAAAGAAACACTCCTCAATTTAAAGCCGAAACGTTTAGTTAAGTATCATTGTAACTTTAATGCACGTATAATTAATTACCCTACGACAAACGATTTATTACTACAAACCCAATTAATTCTTGCAATGATTGTCAAACATAATGATACCTACGACTACAGAAAAGCCGCCTACTAAAGCTGAATCTTGTTTGGTGTAATCACGTCAGCCCAACATACATATGTATATAATTAATTACCAGGGGATAGAGAAAGGTCTATGAAGCCATCCCCTATTTCAACCCCCAGAACTCCATAGCCCACGCATATCCCCAAAAATCTCAACCCCCTTTCCTAGAAAACGCCATCCGGCATCCCCCTCAATGAACTTATACACCACGCATTCGTAATTCATGCGGTTTACACTTGGTTTATAATTCACGTGACTCGAGAGCTATCTTATGCCTAGGTATAAAATAACCGGACATACGAGTATATAACAATTTCACATATTCCTTTTTGACGAAGATCTAAGAATGAATGCGGTGAAATCCAAAGGTTTAGTGAAAAAAATGTGAAAGGCAAAGCGATATGTTATATGGGTGAGAAATGAAAGATTGTAAATGAGAAATTCAGCTTTTAAGGTAGTATTTTCTCAGATGATAGAAGAATTACGAAGAATATCGAACGGCGTGTTGCGATATGAAACCAAATTAATGGAGCACTAAACAAAAGCATACTCGTATATACTCGAACGGGACAGTATCAAAATCTGTTAAGTTCAAAAAAGTATTTAAGGGCCAAATGTTAAATATGGAAGTGAAACGTAGACATGGTGATATGTGTCAACTTGAATGTATGGAAGCAAAACGTGAAGGTGGAAAAAACTGAAATGAGCTGAATAATGTATGTAGATGTGCATGGACTGAGAAACATGTGTGTTGTGACAATAGGTGAATGTGAACTTAAATCTGGTGTATTGAGTAAGATTAAGAAAAACTCTCTGAGATGGTTTGGGTTCGTGGAACGAATGAATGAAGAAAGACTTTAGAAAATATGTAAAGTGCGTGTATGAATGGAAGGCGGCAAAGTAAAGTCAAAGTATATATGATTGAATCAATGATATTTTGGACGAAAGAAACGTGAACAATCAAGTGAATGAAATTATAAAAGAAGAAAATGTAAGAAGGAAGTAAAATCGTCGGAGTTATATGAGAAGGTGTACGGATGTGAAAGACGTAACATATGTGGTCGAGATTGTAAATTCGAGCACTTAGCCTACCCCAAGAGGAAAACTGTTTGATGGTATGTATGTATACACATTAATAGAAAATTTTCTGTTTTAATAAAAAAATTCCCATTCATTGCCATCTTAGTTATTTCATTATTTACTCTCATATCAGGGTTCAAGATCAAAAGGGAAGGGATTGCGCTGGTTCCAGGGACCCAATGTAGACCACTAAATAGCTAATTGAAGTATTGGAATCTTCATTTATAACCACAAAGTATCCTTTGGTTGACTACCGGCATACAGGTTAATCGTGAACAAATATGTTTTCGAGAATGTATGATATGTTATGTTACGAGTATACCCGTATATTGGGTTGAGTCATAAAAAACTTCCGTTTTAGTACGTCATTTTTAATTTTCAATATGAAAACAGCAATGAATCAATTATATATTTTCGATTATTTGCAATAACTTGTTGCTATTTATCAGGTAGCTCTTTGATACCTTTTTAGTAAAATTCCGCTGGTTTTGATGCGAAAAAGTTTTCGACAAACTCTCGAACCTGGTTTTCATAAAATATTTTTCACCCATCAAAGCGTTTTGCAGCGATAGAAACAGATGATTATCAGATTGCACACAAGGTCAGGTGAGTATGATGGGTGAGGTTAAATAAACCAGTCAAACTCCATTTTTTTCTGTATTACTCTTTCTGCGTGAGGTCTTACGTGCTCATTGAAGAGAACATTTTTTCGATTGACGAGCACAGAACGCTTTTCGATCAAATTTTGATGGAGTCGCTGTAGCTTCTGGACGTATAAATCTGCGTTAACTGTTTCAATACGGTGTAAAACGTCGAAATCAATAATATCGCAATGATCCCACCATACACATTATACTATTTTTCTTTCGTGTAATTTTTGGTACTGGCAAGAGAGATTTATCTTTGTCAGTTCACTGTTAAATGCATAGAACATTCTCGTATATGGTCCATTTTTCATCATCAATAATGATTTTATCAAGAAACGGGTCGTGAAAAAAGACTTGTCGTTATCGTTAAATAACCTGTCTTGTTTATTTCACTGAGGTCGCGTGAAACTTAAACATATTCAGCAGATGTGGAGGTTTTATATAATAAATAACGAAAAGCGTTCCGTATACAATTTTGTCTTGATTCTTTGATTTTTCTAGCTTTAATGTACGAAAATGTGTGTTTTATTGGTAAAAAAGGTAAATTAATTCAATTTGGAAAATATTGATGCGAAATATTAAAATTTCCTAAAATTAGAGGTTTGGGACTAAAAACACGAAAACACGTTGAACAAATAATAATTCTGTCGTGATTTTGTATATATAGTATATTCGTAAACATGGTCGTCAATGACCGTTTTTCGAGTAAAAAGTAAGAAATTTTACAAAATTCATTCAAACTGGATAATATTGATGCAAATGACTGAAATTTTGCTAATTTAGAGGTTTGGGACAAAACACGAAAACATGTTGAACAAATAATAATTCTGTCGCGATTGTGTACGAATATTCGTAATCTTATTCGTCCATGGCAGTTTTTCGAGTGAAAAGTGTGAAATTTTCGTCTTTTACTAACAAATGTTCATACATATTTAGCAGGTTTTGCCGTTTTATATCACAATTAACGTCAATGCGTTTTTACTTCACTTTTGTCGTGATTCATTATAATTCTAGAAGTTTTATACGAAAACTTGGTTTTTTTGTTAGTCAAAAGTAATAAATTTCATTCAAACCGGAAAATATTGATGCAAATGACTGAAATTTCGCAAAACAAAGGTTTGAGATGAAAAACACGTAGAACAAATAATAACTATATTGTGATTTTGTACATATATTCGTAAACTTGGTCGTCAATGGCAGTTTTTCGAGGGAAAAGTGTGAAATTTCCGTCTATTACAGACAAATGTGTATACATATTAACCATGTTTTTACGTTTTATATCGTGAATAACGTCATTATAATTCGAGCAGTTTTGTACGAAAAATCGGTTTTTTGTTAGTCAAAACTTAATTCAAACTGGAAAATATTGACACAAAATATTGAAATTTCGCCAAATTAGACGTTTGGGATGAAAAACACGAAAACACGTTGAACAAATAGTATTTATCTCGTGATTTTGTACATATATTCGTAAACTTTGTCGTCAATGGCCGTTTTTCGAGTGAAAAGTGTGAAATTTCCGTCTATTACCAACAAATGTTCATACATATTTAGGAGGTTTTAACGTTTTATATCGCAATTAACGTCAATGCGTTTCTACTACACTCATGTCTTGATTCATTCTAATTCGAGAAGTTTTGTACGAAAAATTTGTTTTTTGTTAGTCAAAAGTAATAAACTTCATTCATACAGGAAAATATTGACGCTAAATATTGAAATTTCGCAAAATTAGAAGTTTAGGTTGAAAAACACGAAAACACGTAGAACAAATAATAATTGTGTTGTTATTTTGTACATATATTCGTGAACTTGGTCGCCAATGGCAGTTTTTCGAGTGAAAAGTGTGAAATTTCCGCCTATTACTAACAAATGTTCATACATATTAACCAGGTTTTTACGTTTTATATCACAATTAACGTCAATACGTTTCTACTGCAGTTTTGTACGTTAAATTGGTTATTTGTTAGTCAAAACTGCATTCAAACTGGAAAATATTGACGCTAAATATTGAAATTTTGCAAAATTAGAGGTTTGGGGCGAAAAACACGGAAACACGTTGAACAAATAATAATTCTATCGTGATTTTGTACATATATTCGAAAACTTGGTCGTCAATGGCCGTTTTTCGAGTGAAAAGTGTGTAATTTCCGTCTTTTACTAACAAATGTTCATACGTATTTAACAGTTTTTTACATCTTGTATGATAATTAACGTCAATGCGTTTCTACTACACTTTTGTCTTGATTCATTCTAATTATAGTAGTTTTGTACGAAAAATTCGTATTTTGTTAGTCAGTAATAAACTTCATTCAAACTGGAAAATATTGACGCTAAATATTGAAATTTTGCAAAATTAGAAGTTTGGGACAAAAAACACGGAAACACGTTGAACAAATAATAATTCTCTCTTGATTTTGTATATATATTCGGAAACTTGTTTGTAGTTTTTCGAGTGAAAAAAGTGAAATTTCTTGTGAAAAAAAGTGTTTCGAGTGAAAAGTGTGAAAAAAAAACTTGCCTAGTATGATTAGTCATTGGGATCAATAATGAATCATTACAATTTGTTCCCAATAACGACAATTAATTATAACTCAACTCCCGACTACTAGAAATGATTTTCCTAGAACTATTTTATGTTCAACGTTTCGCCCAAATGTCATTAGGTATTATCAAGAACTGTCCATTATCTCTGATATATGAGATACGACTCTATACACAGGACTCTGGTATCCAATCTTTTTTTTTCGGAATTATAATTTTTTTATTATTAATTTGAAGTCCGAAAGAATTATGTGGTACAATTTTGGAATCCTTTTGGTGCCGTATCGGTTATTTAAATAGTTTGGTATTCTGCTTTTTTTTATGAGTCCCCTTATCGTATCATCGGTTTTTTTTATTAAGGTTATTCAATTTTGTTCGAGTTCTTTGAACCCTATGAATGGTTGTCTGCATCCATGGCCTAGTTTTTGAATCGTCTATTACCAATTCGAGGGTTAGAAGTTCGATTCCTGTTGTTATCCATTTTTTTTAAATGGTTTCATTCAGATTTTCACCATATGCCTTTCTATCTGTCATATTTCTCATTGGTTGGAAGAGATCAACTTGGTTGTGAATCCGCTAGGTTTGTCTATGTATAGAGAAACTGGAATATGGTATATTTTATTATATGGGTCATTATTGATGGAAGAAAACGTAATGTTTTGTCAATCTGATACATTAAAAATCGAATACGTTAAAGATATTGAATTATATCAGTATCGTAGATATACCATATATTGAAAGTTTAGTTGTCTTCCGTTATCGAGACAACTATACTTTCGAGAAGTAGTTTCCAAGCACTCCGTGGAGGGTGAAATCCGTGGATAATAATAGACAAATCTTAGAAATAGATATATATGTTACTTAAGTATGCCTTTACTAGACAGTTGTTTTCTATAAATGCACTGAAGGCTCTTGTCTCCGTTTCGTTAGAGATAATTGACAACTTGAGATGCAACAGCAAAACTAACACAATTGTCTTTCTTATTTTTAGGACCACTTGTTTCGATACATTTTAGCAATACTGGCGATTGTTTTCTTTTTGTACTAAGTCAAGATTTATTTTGCACTTGACGAGGTCTTATTGCAGTCTCTGAGTTAACAATAATCAATAGTCTTACGTTTTAGAGGCATTGTTACAGTAAATAAGGGTTATTTAAACACGAACATTAAGATACCGGTAACAATGAGAGATGGAGCGCGCCTGATCACGTGAGGGGCATCAGATGATTCTTTAGATCATTACTAAGCTTGCCTTCGTCGTTATAGTTCGGAAATTCTAGGATGAGTCCTGTGACAGCTCACAAATTTGCCCCAATACAACCTTATGTAATGTATTATATTTACCTAAATAACTTGCTATTTATTAGAATTGAGGCTTATAATAAAATAATTATAATTACTAAACATCGTTACAAGGTTATATTGGGGCTAATTTGTGAGCTGTTACAAGACTCATCCTAGAATTTCCAAACTATAGTTACACTACTCCAGCATAATATTTAATAAAAATCGTTAGAAGTCAACTGCGGGTGAGTGAAACCGTGGATACCAAACCCGTAGATAACGGGGGACTACTGTATACCTAATAATTATTTAAGGGTTATTTAAAGGCAAAATATACGGAATATTTAATGGAGAACAGTGAGGAATTTTATTGAAATACAGTAGAAGTGTTACCATATTTGTCTCCTGTGTGAATATATACCTTTTTTCTGGTATAAAAAGAGTACAATTGTAGTTGATATTTATATTTTGGTTTACCTGTATAGACTCATATATTTATGGAGGAACAAACGTTCCTATCTTGACACGTATATATCGTATTTTCGACATCCATACACCTTCTTATTAAACTACGATTTATCTTACTTCCTACATTTCTTTCTTTCAAAATATAATTTACGTGATCCAACCATACACGCGATCGAAACATATTATATATGAATTACATTTTTACATATTTTTTGTAAAGGTTTTATGTTTTAATATATTTTCTTAATCCATCACATGCCCTGTAAATGTAAAGCCGACTTGACAGAAGGTCCAGAACTGCCTTTCTACGCCACGGAGATGAAATAAAAACCTTCTCTGATTACTCAAGATTCCGTTTACAAGATCAGCCATGGCCAAACTTTTATCTAGTTGTGCTATATTCTGTGTGACAGAAGCAGTCGTGGGCCAGAGAACGAAAAAAAAATAACACAGTTAAATTGAACGATTGACATTTGTTATAACATATATGTACGAGTATATCAAAAATAACACTTCCAAAAGTTATTATATAAATCAATTACTTTAAAATAATCAGTAAAAATCACAGACCGATCAGCCTGCTCCCGACTCTAGGTAAAGTGCTCGAGAAATTAATCCTCGAACGTCTCTCGACAGAAACATACTCACGCAACATCATTCCAGATTCGCAACACGGATTTAGGCCATTACACTCTACCAACCATCAGCTTCTTCGCGTTGTAGAACACATAATAAAATCCTTCAGAGCCAAAGGCCTCACGACCCTCCTTTCACTAGACGTGGCGAAAGCCTTCGACACAGTCTGGCATAACGGACTCATATTCAAACTGCACAAATCAGGTATTCCCCTCAGACTAGTGCAAATCATCGCATCATTCCTCGAAAATCGCTCCTTCTCCGTCAAAATAGACGGCATAAACTCATCCCCACGCCCCATTCTGGCAGGAGTACCCCAAGGTGCACTGCTGTCCCCTATCCTGTATAACATATACACGAGCGATATGCCTCAATTTTCACGCACACATTGTATCACCGCGCAATACGCTGACGACACAGCCTTCCTCTCTTCATCGAAATATGAGTCCGATTCCCACGATAGACTGCAAGACTTCATTCCCATTTTGGAGCACTGGTGCACCAAATGGAAGATCAAAATAAATCCTTCCAAAAGTACAGCTGTCCGCTTCTCACGCAGATATATCGAACCCGTCAGAACTCTAAAACTCTTCGGCCAGAGCGTACCATGGACGAAACACGTGAAATACTTAGGCCTCACCTTGGATAGTAAACTCTCGTGGTACAAACACGCCCATAATATCAAATCAAAAGCTCACGGAACACTCAAATCATTATATCCCTTGATCTGTAAATACAGCAAACTAAGCCCGCGCACTAAACTCCATCTCTATAAAGCGATCATCAGACCTCAACTGACTTACGCCCTTCCGGTCTGGGGCCACGCGAAGAAATCAACTCTACATCACATTCAAGTCATTCAAAACAAAGCCCTCCGCATAATCTTAAAAGCACCCTACATAGTACGTAACTCTAGACTCCACGCGGATATCAAACTACATACCATCCCCGAACATATGCGCGCTCTGGCCGAGAGGTTTTACAGCTCCGTATCCTGTCATCCCAACCCAATCATAAAATCCTTAGATAACTACAGCGCTAACACCAGATTCAGACACACTCGCCCGAAATCAATATTACGAAACGCCCCTCCGAACCCCCACTCCTTAACCGTAATCATCCCCCCAAATGACCCACCGATCGTCACTCTGGACACCCCTTCATCGACAGCTCCTCCGCAAGACAGTTTACCCCCTTAGGCAACCGCATTTACCACCTTCAATAAACATTTTTTACATTTTTAATATATTTATATAAGTCACACACGTCTCCTTATCCACTTAATTACCTATAATATATATATTTACATACTATATTCACTTTCGTACTATATTTTATTCATAACCATTATTTTTCACCCATTCAATATACTCGTGTGTGACGACACAACTAAATGTATATTCTTATGTAATATTATGTATATACTATCACATTTATTTATGTATTTAATCGTTTTATAATTTCTCATAATCATTCATAAAATCAAAACATTTACCACAAACCTATCCTTTCCCGACTCCTAAAAAGATCCAAAATTTCCAAAATATCAAAACAGTCAGAACTTATCCGATGAAGGAGTAAGGTGTCCTACCATCGGACCGAAACTCCAAACAAGTTATCAATCACTAGCAAATAATCAGTGACGAAAATTATGTTGGTTAATATCATTCATCAATTTTTCCATGTCAAGTTGCATGCTTGTTGTTGACATTAATATTACGATTGCTTCCAAATGGGTGTCAGTTAATTTTGATCTCGATAATTAATTATGATCTAAGTCAAATTCTAAACACGTTTCCAGAAAAATATACAACAAAATATTTTCATGAAGCTCATGACGATCTTCCTCGACAGCCATCCAGAGGA
Source organism: Odontocerum albicorne (assembly GCA_949825065.1). Lineage (NCBI taxonomy): Eukaryota > Metazoa > Arthropoda > Insecta > Trichoptera > Odontoceridae > Odontocerum > Odontocerum albicorne. The sequence continues at coordinate 24,434,293 of OX463859.1, read as the reverse complement.
AGACCAAAGAACTCCTGGATGACTCAATGCTCCAAAATCCTGCAGAGAAACGGCCTAGATGAAAGCGACACCCAGAACCGAAGAATATACAGCCTGAGAACGAGAAGAGCCGACCCCAACAGCCTACCTGGGCAATGAGTGGGGACAGTGCCAGGAAGAGGAAGAAAAGAAGCTCATGACTCCCGTGATAACCCTTGACGACTCCTCTCTATCCATTCCTGCACTCCGCAGTTTGAACAGCAGTTGTTAAGGATAGTCATGTTGTGTCTCTCACTTAGTCAATCCAACGTGTTAAGGCTCTTCTTCTCGTGTGTCGTCCTTCCACGTTTCATGCGAACGCAAACCTCTCCAAACTGTCTCCTTAGCTATGAGCAATGTGTATGAAGAATCGGAAGACTCGTCTTGGTATATTGTCGGAAGGATTAGTTTGCCTTGCCATTCATACAATTCGTAACAACCAGCACCACATTTCAAAAACATCTATTCTACGTCTCTCGATTGCTCTCAGAGCTCACATACTCGCGATGTACATCAATATTGCGAAGACAAGAGACATTACTAGACACATTTATTTCGTTACAGTAATGGTCAGCTCTTTCACATATTTTTTACCTTTGATATCGCATCTTCGCCATAATAATTTTTCATTTTCTTTCACCCTCGCATCCTCCATTATTGGTAATACTGGAGTCTAATTAAACAAAACCTGTAATTACTTCTAGACCATAATTTACATTATTTGGTGGAAGTTTGTTACTGCGGTCTATTATCATCACTTTTGACATATTAATATCAAGACCCAGGAGCTTGCTTTCGTGTTTCGTCTTTTTAAGGAGCGTGCCCATTTTTTCTTCTGATGTGACAATTAAAGTAATGTCATCTATACATCTCAGATTAGAGAGCTTTTTTCTACTCTAGCGATCTCGTCGTCTTAGTCTTAAAGTGATCTCATAGCAGGCATCCTTCCCGTACACCTTTTAGCATTTTAAACTATTTGGACTTGATTTTGTTGACTTTGACTGCATCAAAACTATATTGATAAAATGGCCAGATAAAATTCACCAGGTGTGCAAGCACTTCCATTTCTCAAAAAAATTGCAACAATTTCTCCCATTTTACACAACTTTTATAACAAAATAATAAGTACGAAAGAACATATGCTATATTAGGACTTTTTTCATCTGAATTTCAAGATTATGCTTGTGTAGTTAACGCAGTGTGAAATCACACTATTCCTACGCGGGCCACAAAAATGGGTATGAACCATAGGTTGACTATACCTGTACAAGATAGACTGACAATCTACTCAATTTTTCAAACTGTCTCCACTTTTGTACTTTTGCAATGTTTGTCTCAATTTTTTTCCGCATAATTGTTTTCTAACTTTTTTATTGTCTAGCCTTTTACGATTCAAAGAGTGACTTTTGAATGGATTTGTAATTATTTCATCCACTGCGGCGACCGAAACCCATCAATCATCCCCTCGGCCTGAATAGATGGATGACTGGGGAATATTACAGCGGGAACGATTTTACTTCAAACTAACATTAGTGCCTCTGTATACTGGTAGTATATCGAGGCTTTATATATTGAAAAGTCTTTATTCAAAAGCTATGGACACTCAGTAATATACGAATATATCTTTCCCTTTTTTTAACAAAGCAATGAAAATGATTGCTTAAAACGGTGAACTCCGAGGCTAACTGATCGGGAGGGTAGTACTATATGAACCGATGCTTTTTGATATCATCTAATTTACCCTAGTTTTTATATGCCATTCAAACCATATCGGCAACACCACATCTATATCCTATCAACTTGGAAAGATGTCTTCCTTTTTTTAGTGACATTTGTCTAGGGCTTCCGAATCGGTTTAAATCGGTAAACCGATTATTTGGACAATTTCAAACTAACTGAAAAACAGTATTTTTTGTTTGGTAAAATGATAAAAAAGAAAAAAAATACTTTGAAAATATTTGCAATTATCACCAAAAATTTGAAACGGGAAAGGAAAATGGAAAAGGCCAAGAAATTTCGAGTTATGGAGAAATATGATATATTTCCTATTATTATTATCATATTATTATTATTATTATTACTTTTTTTGTTGTTGTTCTTGTTATTTTTTTTGTTGTTGTTCTTGTCATTATTATTATAGTAATTATTATTATTGCTATTACTATTTTTGTTGTTGTTGTTATTATTATTATCTTTATTTTATTATTATTATTATTATTATTATTATTATTAATATTAATATTAATATTAATATTATTATTCTTATTATTATTATTATTATCATTATTATCATTATTATTAATATGATTTTTTGTTGTTGTTCTTATTATTAATTTTATTATTATTATTATCGTTATTATTATTATTAATATTTTTATTATTATTATTATAATTATTACTATCATTATTAATATTATCATAATTATTATTATTATATTAATATACTTTTATTAATTAAGATATTATTATTAACCTTATGATATTATTATATATTATATTATTATTATTATTATCGTTATTTTTTTTATTATTATTATCTTTATTATTATTATTACAATTATTATTATTATATTAATATACTATTATTAATTATGATATTATTATTAACCTTATGATATTATATTAATATTATGATATTATTATTAACCTAGCGGTAAAAACTTTATATTTGGGGTAGCAGAATAGTTTAAGATGTTATATAGAAATGAATATCTCAACAGTTTCATTTTAATAACAAAAAGTTAATTCCACTCTTCATTTCAGCACACTAAAGCAGAGATACAATTAACAAAGATTTCACGATTTCTTGCAAATATTACCTTACAGGAATTCCGCGACTTTGAAACTGTGCAAATTATATGCAAATTCAACTTAAATTCTAAATTCCTCTTCTTCCGACTGGATTCATTCAAAAGCTTTGAAATGTCTCATTTCTCTCGACTTGCATGTCGAACAGTCTGGGTTTCTCTGAAATATTCTGCGAAAATAATTTACCCTCATTTCCTTATATCATATACTGAAGATATATCTCAACCCAATTAAATCAGAGGTGGAACAAAAATATAAATGACTTTTTTTTATTGAAAACTTATACTGCCTTATAATATTTTCAACCAAAACTTGTTAAAATCTAACACATAAAAATCTTTTTTTTATGGTAACAATTTTTTATGGTTACAAAAGGACAAGACACTTTTTTTCATTTGTTAAAATTTGATACAAACAGTGTCTACGAAATGAGCGTTTTTACCGTTTGTACTTTGATTACAGTACGAAAACCACGGAAACGTATTTTTCCTTTTTCTTGAATAATGGCCGTGAACTCCTATTTATAAAAAAGTATAGTAGCCAGTGTCAAGAAATGACCACAGAAACATCTTTTTTTTCTTGAATAATGGCCATGAACTCTTATATATGGAGAAGTATACGCCAGTATCAAGTGATGACCACAGAAACAAAAACAATTTAAAAATAATCAAGAAGCTGCCATATAAGAAAATAAAGATGCTTTTAAACAACTTTTGAAAATAGAATATTTAAATTTTCTATTTTTTAATATAATTATTGGCATGGTAATTAATTAGTGGTGCAAATCATTCTATATTCAAAACATGTTTTAAGCATCTTAATTTTTCTCATATTATTTGACAGATGTTATTTCTTGATATTATTATAAAACATAAAATAAAAACGGTAAATAATGTATTTCTTTAACAGTAAAATATAAATATTAAATCTTTAGGTTTATTTCCGTCATTATTGACGGTTTATTACTATTAAATGAATAAAGACCCACATCACCAAAAGAGATGCAGTGTATATCGATTATTCTCAGAAAAAATTATAGACACGGCAAAGAATTGAATTCGTTCAATTAGTGATATACTCGTATAAATCTGAAAAGCAAGATTGTATGTTAAACCTCGCAGACAAATTCTAACACATTTCTTACATATGGCATGTAAAATATTCTCAGAGATGTAGCACTAGTAAAGGGTTAAGTAACCCTTGGAATGAATATTATCAACATGATGTTAGCCTTCTCGATACTTAAACTGTATTTAAGTTTACCATCAAGTCCTAATACTTAAACCTTATAATCCCTATCAAGTCCAACATCAAGATCTCTTACCTTACATTCGACGTGTTATTTGTTATAATTTACTTAAGCATTTATCAACGGTTCAACGTACTTTATAACATGCATACGTGCCATCACGCTGTCTCTCTGTGAGAGTGGACATAGAAGAGAGAGCGCCAGACTTTCCTATCACGATAGTATATTTCGCCTGTCCTACGTCTATACACCTTCTCATAAAATTAATACGATTATTTCACTTTTTAGATATCCTTATTTTAAAATATCGTACACTTGATTCAATTCTACTTTCCTTGGTTTTTCTTAAGCACACCTTACACTCCCATTTGCACTGAATATTTGTTTTACTAGTCTTTCTACAATCATTCTTTCACGGTATCAAACCATCTCATAGCACTCTTCTTCATCTTACTCAACACATCAACGTTAAGTTTACACTCATCTCGTATCAATTTAGTTCGTATTCTGTCTTTAATTGTTACTTCATGTATTCTTTGCAAGTGCACACATTTCTACAACATTTATTCGGCTTTTTCAATATTTTCAACTGTTATAATGTTGTCAACAGTTATAATGTTTTGAACTATAATCTTGGCAGATTATAACAATATGTTTTATTATGTTAAATGTAGTTAGTATTTCATTAAGTACGAAAAAAAAAACGAAAATAAAAAAGCAATTTTCATTAAAAACAAATGCAAACATACAAAAAAATAAACACCTCAAAAATATGTAAGAAAATACACACGTTAAAATTCAGTCCCAAATAATTGAAATTAAAAAAATCTAAATGAAAATATAACAGGGGAAAAAAGTTTGACAACAAATTTAACATATTTTTTATTTAACAGTTTGTTAAAAAACATATATCAGCTATCTCAGGAAATAAATTGTATAAAGGAACATTATACTTATTTAAAAATTCTGTTTAAATAATCAGATATAATATTTGAAATGTGACGCCACTGTAGCACAGATAAATATTATATTTTGTTTCATTTCCCGAAATGCAGTTCTGGAGAAAATCCGAATTTTCTTCTGCAGCATCTACAATGCTCCAGCTTCTGTATTTGCCGAAATGAAATTTTTATTACAGCCCCGCAGTAAACCTCTCCGTCTCGTAGTAAAACTAGTTCTAACTCGTCCACCTCCCGTTTCCCGTCTCCTGGAGGCAACAGAAAGAACACGAGGGTCGCGAAGAAAAGCAAATTTTCCCTTCATTGTAGTTTCACATTAATATTTGAGGGACGCTTACACAAAGATGAGAGAAGTACAAATATTAAGGTTGCCAGATCTTATTTATCATTGTTTATTTATTTGTGGTGTAGTGAAATTTTAAGCAGTAAGACCTTATGGACCAGTCTAAGGCCGCCTATAAAATACTAACAAATTCACTGACATTTCGAATTCTTCACATTTGGCTCCAAGTAGCTGTCAGCGCACAGACAAGACAGCGGCAACATTTCATAAACTGCGTGGACCAACAGGTTAAACTTGGTGGAGGGGTGCAGAGGTTGGTCACTTCTGCTTATGTGTGTCCCTATTCCCTCTCCTATTTCTAACGCTGATCCATATTAGTATATACAAAATTTCTAAAATACTCTTACTTGCACTTTATATCCATAAGTATATATTTAATCTAGGATCTAATACCTCACCCCAAAATATTATGTGTTGACAGCAAGGTTCAAAATATATACTCGTATAACATGTATACAATTAACATCTACTGCAGTGTGCAAGGCAATGGGAAACCACCGCACTATATTTCCTAAAAAAATTACATGAATATGCTCAACAATCTGTGGGGCACATTCTTTTGTATTAAGGTCGTGATGAATTAGGAAAAAAAAATATTCGTGAATAAATTATTTAAAAACCTCTAAACCCCAAACTTATGAAAAGTTTGTATTTATTTCTCAATACAAAAAAACTTCAGGTAAGAACTCAGGTTTTCTACATAATGGAGTAGACGCTGTGAAAAAAGGAAAAAGCTGAATATTTTTACGCCGAATACTTCGCATTTAATGGATTATAAGACGCACAAATATGTCTTTCCCCCAACATCTACAGATCAAGGAAAGCTGGTCAACGATAAAGAGAAAAAAATATTGAAATACTTCGGATATGTCGCTAAAAGGGATAAATAGTTTGGAAAAAGACGGAAGCAAGAGGACAGCATCCGGCAAGGTGGATAGACCATATCAAAGAGATGACTAGTTTGTCGTTGAGTGCTGCACTCATCATGGCTCAAGTCCAGAACTGAAGGGGAATAATCGTTCACAACTAGAATGAAACCATTTATTTATTTAAACGGTCAAATGACCTTTTAAATACAAAAATATCAAATATTACAATTCGAAATCAATATTAATGCGTAATTAGTGGTGTCAAATAGAAAAAATTCAAGAATAAGACGAGCTCAACGTTATAAAAAAGCGAACTCGTATAATTTTTTACAATCCATCCCGGCAGGATTAATTTATTTACTCTTATTAGAATTCAAAGTCCTATGAAAGTTCATGCAATGCCTATACGGAAAAATGTGGATTTTTAAAAATATTCAATGGAATTTCACAACATTACATATTTATTTATAACAGTTAAATGTACCTTATAACAATAATAATACTCGTAAAACAAGCAGTGAGTGCTTCAAACATTACAAAAATATAGACAGGAAAATAAAATGAAAATAAAAAATAAATGCTAAGAAACGAGCTTTACAAATGTACAATACTATACGAGTATTAAGGTAAATCATCAATAGAGAAGGGGGCTGTCCAAAGGCGGACAGCCCGCCCTGCCCAAAATCGAACATCACTTTTGATGTTAATGTGAAAGGGGAACACAGATGCGTACAAACAAAAATTAAAATTTGCAAACTAAAAAATTATATAATATTCCATCGTGTTTAGTTTTACCAGATAATTTATTGTTAATTTAAGACAATGTATTTTTTTCTCTATGTTATATTGAAATAATTCATAGGAAAAAATATGTCATGGCATTTGAAAGTTTTTTGACAAAATGTGGGTATTGTGCTACTGGCAACCCTAAACCAAACAGTTATGCAAATGTTTGGATGTTAGTTTACATCACGATAAATCAGTTTACTCCGGTCAAGTACTTTAGGGCTGGAGGGTTTTTTGTTATTTTACATGCGTAGAGATAAAAACTCTTGTAGGATAGCAATTTTTTATAATAGCACCGTTTAATAAAACATAATAAATTTGAAATATATTTTATGCAAACATATCACCACGTCATGTCTCTTGTAGAGTATACTCATGCATATACAAATGGCTAACCCTTTGTTGACTCACAAACTTTTGTTGACTCCCAAACTTTTGTTTATGTACCTGACAATTATTTACACCATCGTCAATTAAAACTGTTTTTGGTGCCGTATTCACGACCTGAGCTCTTAAGAGCAACACCGCTAGCACACGGAATGACATTGTTGAATGAATTTTCTGATATTAATATCTTCTACAACTCGGTGGATAAATTGAGGATCAAACGTTTTAATTAACTTTATAGGTATAACTGAGTCACTTTACAGGGAGGCAAGAATAATATTATTTTTAGTATCATTTTTTTACTATATTTTCACTTCATCGTTTAGTTTTTTTTCCTTGAACGGGGCTAATGCTGTATCAAATGTAAAAAAAATTGGATTTTTGGAAAGCGATATTTTAACAACTATCCCATAAAAGGATCCGAACTATTTTCTTAATTATGCTTCGTTTCACATATCACCAGTTTGCCTAGTATTATACATATTAATATGATATGTGTGTGTATATGACATGACATTTCCACATTTTTTAATAGTTTTGTGGAAAGCGATATTTTAACAACTTTCTCATAGAAGGATCCCAAATATTTCCTTAATTCTACTTCGCTTCATATATCAAACAGTTTGCCTAGTATTATACATATAGTATTAATATGATAAGTGTATATAATGACATTTCCACGTTTTTTAGTAGTTTTATAGAAAGCGATATTATAACAACTATACCATAAAATGGTGGCCGCCCTATGCTCCCTTGTGGAGCTTTAAAAGAAGGGTGAATTGATTGAATTGATTGATACCATAAAAGTATTCCATCTATTTCCTAAATTCTACTTCGCTTCATATATCATCAGTTTGCTTAGTAATTTACATATTAATATGATAAATGTGTATATAATATGACATTTCCACAATTTTTAACAGTTTTGTGGAAAGCGATATTATAACAACTATCCCAACTATTTCTTTAATTCAGCCTCGCTTTATATATCGCTAGTTTGCCTAGTATTATAAACATTAGTATGATAAGCGTGTATGTGATATGACATTTCGTCATTTTTAAGAAGTTTTGTGGAAAGCGATATTATTGTATAACTCTCCCGAAATATCATATATATCCTAAATTCTGTTTCACTTCACGTACTACTTATTTGCCAAGTATTATACATATTAATATGATGGGCGTGTATATTATATGATATTTTTGCGGAAACAATGGTGTTACTTTAATATTTCCACAGCCACCACACCACAAGTGTGAGGCCCGAGGGAAATTTCCTAACATCAAAAGTTAATTAACTCTTATATTGGCACAGGATTATTTTCATTATCTCCGCTGAAAACAGACAATGGTGTGATGTGCCAGTGTGTGCCAGTTATTTCCTATCTTTTGTATTTCATTGTCATTATCAACATTTTTATAAAAAAAACTTAAATTTTTTTTTTGAGGTGAGTGAATTGTATTTTTCCATGTTTTTGTGTAAATTTTCAATAAGTGTGAAAGCACTTGACTTCAATGCGTTAGATCACCGATTCAAACTCTACACTGTGCTACTCCCCTCGAATGACACAGGCATTTTGACTGGCTAATATATGAATATTAGAGTATAAGGAGACCTATGACTTCAATCATATGTATTCTTTCAAAAAAAAAAACCATGGTGGTGTGCGTGGCCGGGTAGTTTGCCGGTGTGCAACGGCTTACTCATTTAAAGAGGAGAAAAAAGAAAATAGAGAAGAAAATTCCACAGCACAGCTTTGCCTACCAACTGAATTGACATTGGAATGGTGAGGAAATCCTCGACTACGAGGCCCAGCAAAGACGAAGAGGATGTAAATTTTACATACATACCAACATGCCATTACTCTTTCAGAGTAGACAGAGAGGACATAGTGCCAGAATTGTCTATATCGACACACCTTTTCCTTCTTATACGGTTTCTCTAGATTTCAACGTTTCCTTCTTTCAAAACACCAATAACTTAATCTAATCATACTTTCGTTGGAATTCCTCTACCAGGTTTAAATTCATATTTGCATAATATATTGATTTTGTAAGTTCTTAAATAATTTTGATAAGAACGTTGTACCGTTGATGCAATAAAATATTTTAAAAAATGCAACGTCTTCTATAATAATGTTTATAATGCTACTAAATGGGAAAGGGTTAAGGCTGTTATCTTATGTTATTCAGTTCATCGCTGGTATTTCCTTGGATACCTCATCATCTACCTTATCTTCGTTTTGACATTTATATTTATAATCTAGATTGTAAATTATCATCCTACAAATAGATTTTTTAATATTTTTCTTCTCTCGGCCAATCTATAAGCATAACTCTTTTTGAGCCTACATGATTATGGTGTTCTAGTTCCGACAATCCTGCGCATAAATCCTCATCTTATATATGTTAGTTATTTTACCATATGAAGAAAGCGGGTTTTAATTCAATAAGAAATTGTAATCATGCATGTCAGGTGGAATACCGAGATATAAAAAATATAGAAGAATCTATTCGAAAATCACCAAAAGTTTTCATATTATCAGATTGGCAATAATTAAAAATTATATATTTTATTTATTTTAAAGCAGTAAAACACAAAGCAAGCTCTATCAAAAATTAATACTTACAAGTAACTAACTAACTGCCTTTGATCGATATAGAGTTATTGTCTATTGTTAAACATTTATTATTGTATGACGGAAAGAGGGGAAACTAGGACAGAGTGGGGCAACGTGCCTTTTGTTTGTCGAGGTAATGGTATTGGGGTGGTGAACAGTGGATCGAAATTAAAGACTTGAGAACATAAAATACAATATTATCACTTTTTTCATATCACATACATGTCAATTGATGGACAGTAAATCTCACTGATTGCGTATGGTAAAAATTAGTACCTAGCTGTTAAAGTGTCATAGCGGAACAAAAAATACACTTTAATTCCTCGTTTTAACAATTATCGTGATTATACCATTATTCGAACTTATTTGTAAAATGATTTTTTCCTACTTAGGGTATTCAAAAAGATTCAAGTATCTATGAGTCTGTTAAAATCATTATGTCCTTAATCCTGTTAATCCCAGCATATTTTTGAGAAAAAAACATTATTTAGGAACGGTTGTTCCTTAAAGGAGAGATGGTGAGGATGATTGTTGATAAATAAAAACTTGTCGAAATCGGAATGTGTAAAGAGGAATTTTATTGACAGACGTCGGTATTTATAATGTTTATTGAATGTGTGCGGGAATGCGCACGCGATATATCGCTGTCTCGTATCTGCGTTTACAATACATTTGTTGTCGCGTGTAGGTATCCTTTCTGTTTTGGGATGCGCTCTCGGTTGGTAGCGAGTTGAATGACGTGAAGGTGTGAAAAGGTCGTCTCGTGAGTTCAGTGACCGCGCATACGGTCGCCACAAGTAGTTTATATTTTATTTTTTATCTCAGTTAATATTTAGTTTTAAAACTGAATGATTCTCAAAGGTTAAAAAATATATATATTCAACATAAAAACTTGTATGAAAACTTTGAGGCCGATGATCGGCCCCGTGGGATTTTTCCAATGAACCAGTTGGGGCCGATAATCGGCCTCGTGGGATTAAAATGGTTAAAATCGGTTCCAGTCTGATAAAATAATTTGTCAGATAACAGTATTCACACGATTCACCGATTACGCGTGTGAGTTGTTTCTTTACATGCGGTAACGTCATCAACACATGCAATGACCAACCGCGAGTTACGTATCTAAAGTGGTTCTTAAATTTTATTACTGGGGTTAAAGACAATATTGGCACCCATTCTTCAATACATCCTAATCACCAATTCGAATATGGTAAACGGAGCGATACGTAGGATACAAATATAATAATTCAGTCTCATACGTGGGAAAAAGAATTTACGTACAGGAATGTCTCTCGCCAGTATTAGCAATATCAATAATTTGGAATATAATGATTCGTCATCCATTATTGACTTTCAATTTCCAAGTTGATTAAATAAATAAGTAATAGGTTTATGGATAACAATAAAGTATTTTCATATATATCATGAAGTTGCACATATATGTTAAGGTAATGAATAAAAAATATTATATAATTAAGATAGAAACTATTGAACGATCTGGGCTCATCTCATTAATTCTCCTAATCGAGATACACTTTAACCAACAGGAGGGTGAGATCGGCCGCGAGAAAGTTAGATGATTTTCAGCATACATTATTGTACGCGTAAATTATCATAAAAAATAATTGATAGTAAGTAAGCAGTTTATATAATGAGAAACTCGATAAATATGTACGAAAATTTTTCATAATATAAACACACAGCCCCAGATTCACTGCCAGTAACAAGTGTGAAAATTAGTTTCCAAATAATTGCGTTTAGTCAATTTAAAACAATAAGTCATTAATTTCACTTTTTTTTTAACTTTTCAATTGTATTAGATGTTAACATGAGTTGTGTCCGTTTTCTTTTTCAATTTTAAAAATGAGCACCAAAAGTAAAACAAATGGTAACAATTATACGTCATTCGAAAGAAAATTTTCTGCTCTACAAGAAATTGTGTTTGCTTTTACGTTACATATATTATTTTATTTGATAACAAGCCTTCAAAATGGAATGTCAAGTAGACGAAAGTGAGGATTTTCGACACCTCCTTCTGTTCGAGTTCAATCGAGGGAATAAAGTTGCCAAAGCTGCTCGCGATATTTGCGAAGTGTACGGTGAAGATGCTATGAATGTTTTTGCGTTTCAATGACGGTAATTTCGACCTGAATGACATGGAGCGTTCCGGACGAACAGTGGACTTCGATGAGGACTGCTTAAACCATATTATTCATGAAGATCCCCTTCAAACAACCGTAGAATTGGCTCAGCAGGTGAATTGTAGTCACATGACTGTATACCGCCATCTACCATCTGTCCTTTCATTCATAGCATCTTCACCGTACAATTCGCAAATATCGCGAACAGCTTTATTCCCTCGAATGAACGCGAACAGGTGTCGAAAATGCTCACTTTCGTCTACTTGACATTTCATTTTGAAGGCTTGTAATCAAATAAAATAATATATGTAACGTAAAAGCAAACACAATATCTTGTAGAGCAGAAAATTATCATTCGAATGACGTATAATATTTACCATTTTGTTTTACTTTTGGTGCTCATTTTCAAATTTGAAAAAAACGGACACAACTTATGTTAACACCCAATATATTATTTATCAATCTTTAAAATATTAAGTACGGTGGTTTTTGATATACATACATATATTCATTATCTCACAAATGCTTGGTATTGTAGAATACTACTAATTCTCAATTCAAGCCTTGATTTGGTCGTCATCAGTGGTAATTAGCCTTCTGGAGCGGACACCATCTTCGATCACCATTGTAGACTTTTTAAGCACATTTGATGCACCTGATAGTTTATTGATTGTAATCGTGCACTACTTTTTTTTGTACTGCATTGTTTTCCATTACAGTAGTAAAAAATCATTAAGCTGTGAAAAACAACTTATTGCGTTTCGTCTTTAAAATAACGCCAAAAAACTGCTCGAGCCTTTTGGGTAACGGCCTAAAAATGCGCTTAATTATTACCTGTCACATTATTATTCTTTTAGCATATTTGAAATTAAGTTAGTAACAAAAATTGTGCCCTGAAGAAATACGGATTTATTTTTGGAATAAATTATTATATGAATATGTTCTCGGGACAAATGTCCAATCGACTATATTCTATTTTTTTCATCCTAAAATTTGAATAACGACTTGATATGAATGAGTGACGACCGTATCCTTGCGGTGAACTTTTTGACTTCTACTCAGGGGTTTCGGATTCTCTCCCGGTGGTATCTACAAAAAGAACAATGTCAGTCCGGTAACAATACTAGCACGCACAGAGTGGTAGTTTTGCCGACACATTCGATGACAAACCGTGAGTTCCGTGTCTAATCTAGAGGTGATAAACCCAAAAGCTCACTTACATGGGCCTAAGACAATATTGTCTCCAGTTCACGCTTTTCTATATTTCCGAAACACTTATTAGATATTGAAGAGTTACATACAAAAAAATAAATAAAATAACGGTGAAATAAAAATAAAAACATTTTTCAAAGCAAATTAATCGCCTTTTGTCCTCTGCTCTTGAATATCCAACCCCAGTGTAATGGCGGCTTAAGAAAGGAGACCAGACCACCCTCACCACAACACTGAGGCCTATTCACGAGATTTGAATGCCTTTTCTTCTGTGATAAATTTAGGTCAAAACATTATATCAAAAGCCTTTAAATTACGCATCATTCTAGAATATAAAAAAATTATAATGTTTTTCACAAAGGAAAATTCTAGATTTATGTAAGCATATAATCAAAAGAATAAAATCTTATATGTGATTAATCATCAAAGTGTGGAAAAATCAATGAAAAGCGAGGACATTAACTTTTATTTATTTCATATAATGAAACCTTCGATAATTTACTACCAAAAGGCTTTTGATTCGATGTAGTTTCCTACTCTAACTATGTTAAAATACTGAACGATATCCTTGTTGGCGCACTCTTTTAGTCAAACTCCCTAGATTCGTTCAAGAATCATATCATGGTCATTGACTCATCCCATAATCATATCTGTTTATTCGATAATCGTATCAATTGATTGTTTATTAGTTAATCTTCAAGGGACTTAAGCCACTAACATCGTTTGTTTTTTACAGTAATCATATCAAGTGCTTTTAAGAAATACAATATGACGATTTCTGTCAATAAAACAAAGTGCTTAACAATATTAAAAGAGCCACTCAGATGTAAACTGATTATCGATAACGTACCCATCGAGCAAGTCATGCGATTCACTTACCTAGGTGTAGAGATCTCCAGTAACAGTGACCTATATAGTGAAGTAAGAGCACAAACTTATAAAGTGACAGCTTTGGCTGGCTGCCTGCGGGACACTATATGGAGAAACAAACACATGATAACCGAAAGTAAGGTCAGGATATATAAGACATGCGTCCGCCCCATCATGACATATGGGATAGAAGCGAGAGCCGATACCAACAGGACAAAAAAGCTTCTCAAATTGGCAGAAATGAGAACCCTACGCTCCATCGCAGGCAGAATTCTTAGAGATCGGATCAGAAATGAAACGATAAGGTATGTGTGTGGTGTTGAAGACGTAGTGAGGTTGGGAAGAAACAGAAGGCACTTCTGAAGGGATAATGTGGACCGCATAGAGGATATAAGACTGGCAAGAATCGCTAAGACTGAAAACCGTAACAGCAGGAGATTACCAGGAAGGCCGCCGAAAAGGTGGAAGGACAGCTGGACGTTATCCCAGGACAGCCCACCGTCACAAACAGGTCATACGACCTAAACCAAGAAAAAGAAGAATATCAAGTGCATTGGCTCATCTTATAATCGCATCTGATTGTTTGATAATTGTGTCAATTTATTAGTTTGTTGTTTGATAATTGTGTCAATCGATTATTTATTAGTTTGTTGTTTGATAATTGTGTCAATCGATTATTTATTCAAGGGACTTAAGCCACTAACATCGTTTGTTTTTTTTAGTAATCATATCAAGTCCATTGACTCATTCAATAATCGTATCTGATTGGTAGGTAATCGTGTCAATAGATTGTTTATTGGTTAATCTTCTAGACCAGTGCTTCCCAAATTGGGGGCCGCGGGATTTCTCGTGGGGGGTGGTCGCGAAAATATTCAGTACAAAGTACAAATATTCATGTGAGTATTAAATTTTTTCATGTGAGTATAGTTTTTATTTTAAAAAAAAGTTTTTAAGCAAGTTCCTATAATTTGGTGTTGAATATAAAAATATGTGTATTTTAATTGTAATAATTATTGCCAAATAAATCTTCAACTATAAAAAAAAAATGTTTTTTTTTTGGGAGAGGGGGGGGGGATTAATTACTTCAGATTTAGGGGGCCGTTACATGAAAGTAATTGGGAAGCACTGTTCTAGACTCATGCCGCTAACATCGTTAGTTGTTTTAAGTTAAAATAACAAGCTCGGACAGTATACACGTTCACATATGAGAAAGTTATCGCTAATCTACAATAAATGTTTCCATGAATCAGCATCTGACATCCTAATAGGCAATCCCTAGTAGTCGAGTATGATTGTCAGTCATCCTATGGATAAAAAAACCCCGTGCCCGAATTAGTTTTTCATGTACAATATGTTGCACTTGAGCAAGCACACAGTCTTGACATATCAAACCCAAACTCGGCGGTAATAAGGTCAAAGCTTCAAGGCGATCGACAGGTTTACTATTCTGTGGCCTTCCGTTAAGTATAGTATTTTTTACGTAACACTATTTTCTCGTTGCTTTACAGTGTTATTTGACGACCTCCGTGACTTTGTTGGTAAGACACCTGTCTTCCAATCAGGATATTACGAGTTAAATTCCCACTGGAACCCAAATAAATTAAGGTTAAAGTTTTTCAGTCTACTTTTCACTAAATACCTCATAAACTCCAATGTGGTTGATTGGAGGAAATTGCAAAATGATAATAATTTAACAGGGTTGTACTGTCTACAAAGAAAGTTTTATACGTGATTCGTATGGGCGCTTCTATAGCTATGAGAATCTCTAAGTCGTTTGAAAATCAATTGGTGCTCAAAACGTTGTTTAATTCATTGATCCGTAGCAAACTAGAAAACAATGCTTGCATTTGGAGCCCGGTGGGGGCGCAGAACTCGCTCATGGTGGAGAAAGTACAAAAAAAAAATATCTACGATATCTCTACATGAGTGAGTTCGGTATCTATCCGTGGCTTTATCCTACGCAGTATCTGCTGGGCATGCTCGGGTATAACTCCTTGAGCGTAAGAAGAGATCTGCGTCTCCTAGTATACGTTGTCAAGCTCGTTCGGGGAGTTGTGAGCTGTCCAGCATTACTACAAAGATTAGCGTTTAATGTTCCTAACAATTACACTAGACTGCGCCGGCAAGAACTGTTCTCAATAACATACGCAAGAACGGGTCTTCCAGCCGCTATCCCTGTTGGAAGGGCCTTAACTCTTCTGAACGGGACTGCTTCGGATATTGACATATTTCATATCACATTACCAAAAGCAAAAGTAAATTTTCTTCTTAGATTGGGCGCGTTAGAAAGCACTCATCAACATACTTAAGTGACTGAATATATATGTAACATATTGTAATTTATTTTAACAAACACTGTTTATTCCACTTTTTTTATGACGGTATAACCCTACCGGTTTCAAGGCTTTCACCTCATCTTCAGGGGAGCGTAAACAAGACTAAATGCTGTTCGGACACGCACCGATATAGACACTTCAACGGTTGGAGGCGGGAGGGGTGAGAGGAAGGCTAGGTATAATTTCGGCCAAGAGCGGGGAGATTTTGGGGAAATAAGTATTCAGCAGATGCTCTGATCGGTATACTGACTTAGAAATTTCTAGGGCCTCCAATCTGTCCAATCTATTTCCGTTGTCGCTAATATGTAAGAATTTGGCATCATCGATAGAAAAAGTATGATTCTCACGGTGACAATGATTAGCCATTTCAGAATAAATTAGAGGATTTGTTAAAGCAGATTGGTGTTCACGAAATCTCTTTTCAAAAGATCTTCCTGTCTTTCCTATATAGAAATTATCACAGTCAGCACATAAAAGTTTATACACACCGCTGTTGTTAAGTATTCCATTTTTGCCTTTCCCATTAAATAAGAGTTTCCGGAGATTAAAGTTAGTGTAAAAAGCTGGCTTTATGTGACTTGGAATATTTTTGGTTATTTCATTTGATATATTTTTTATAAATAGGACTTTGCTCCATTTATAGGTATGCTTATAGGTGTCGTTAAATATATAATCTTTTATAAGTTTCTTTTTTGTTTTGTTTTTTAAAAGTGAATCAATGAGGCTTCCAGGATAGCCATTATTTGTAGCAATTTTTTTGATGGTTATTAATTCCTTTTAAAAAGGAATTAATAACCATAAAAAAAATTGCTACAAATAATGGCTATCCTGGAAGCCTCATTGATTCACTTTTAAAAAACAAAACAAAAAAGAAACTTATAAAAGATTATATATTTAACGACACCTATAAGCATACCTATAAATGGAGCAAAGTCCTATTTATAAAAAATATATCAAATGAAATAACCAAAAATATTCCAAGTCACATAAAGCCAGCTTTTTACACTAACTTTAATCTCCGGAAACTCTTATTTAATGGGAAAGGCAAAAATGGAATACTTAACAACAGCGGTGTGTATAAACTTTTATGTGCTGACTGTGATAATTTCTATATAGGAAAGACAGGAAGATCTTTTGAAAAGAGATTTCGTGAACACCAATCTGCTTTAACAAATCCTCTAATTTATTCTGAAATGGCTAATCATTGTCACCGTGAGAATCATACTTTTTCTATCGATGATGCCAAATTCTTACATATTAGCGACAACGGAAATAGATTGGACAGATTGGAGGCCCTAGAAATTTCTAAGTCAGTATACCGATCAGAGCATCTGCTGAATACTTATTTCCCCAAAATCTCCCCGCTCTTGGCCGAAATTATACCTAGCCTTCCTCTCACCCCTCCCGCCTCCAACCGTTGAAGTGTCTATATCGGTGCCAGTCCGAACAGCATTTAGTCTTGTTTACGCTCCCCTGAAGATGAGGTGAAAGCCTTGAAACCGGTAGGGTTATACCGTCATAAAAAAAAGTGGAATAAACAGTGTTTGTTAAAATAAATTACAATGTCTTTAAACCTCCACAACGTTAATGCCTTAACTATAAACAACATATGTAACATATGTTTGTGTGTATATACTCGTTTGTATACATATGCATTATTTTTTGTTTTATATAATTTTAAATTATTTTTTTTCTATGTAATTTTTCTTCTTTTTTAATGTCTTGTATTTTTCGAAGTAATTGGGCTAAGCCTGTTTTGAAAAAATAAATAAATAATAGCTGCTAGGCGTGATGTGTTTACTAATACCGGGTTCGATTTCCGAGTTCTAGCGCTCTTGAGAAGAGTTGACTCTCTAAACGGCGCTATATTAAAACTATATTTTTTCTTCTTCTGTTCATCTATTAGAATTTATGACAAGCAACATATAAGCAAGATAAAACATACATTCATGTGTAAAACGGTTAAAATGTAAAACCAGCCAGGAATCGAACTTGGAGCGCCCACTTGCTTAGCTTGAATGCTAATCCTTAGACATCATCCCAGTCAAGTGCTTTTCCTTACCACATTAAAGATTGTAGCCTGACATTAGCCCAAATACAACAAATTAATATAATGCTGATGAATAAAATCAAACCAATAAAAATACAACACTTATGGATACTGGAGTTGATATAGAAGTCACATGCAATTTATTTATTTATTTCATCTATGGTATATGCCAGACATGACCCATAGTCTATGTCAGACATGATCCATGGTCTATGTCAGACATGGCCCATGGCCCGCCAGGATGTTTGTGCGGCCCGCAAACTGTGTTTTTAAATCTTTGAAGAAATAACAATAAAACATAGTTGTTAAATAATAGTGACGCCATCGTCGTCGTGGCTGGACCTCATAATCGAGGATCCCCTCGCCCTTCCAAGATCAATTAAGTTGGAAAGTGACGCTGTGCAGTGAAGTTTTTTTTTTTATGAGTAAGCCGAGCCGTTGCCACACCGTTGTATTGAATCCAATGGCATACCTAAGTGAGATAATCGAAGCACATATATATATTTTCCCTTTTCCTTATCTTTTCTTTTATCCTTATATTATGCGGAAAAATGCCTTCGTTCGAACCAGCATCTTTCCACACAAAAGTCGAATGCATTACTGCGTAGCCATGCACCTCAATAATACTCGTAGCGACGCACTCGTAACTTCCGACAAGAATAAAATTTATGTCAAAATATTTTTTTTACATACACGTGTCCCGAAATGATAGTAATATTATACTATATATAGACAAAAATGAATATACGAGTACTACCGGCCACCGTGTGGCGCTGTCAGTCACCCGATTGGAATTCTTTTTTTTCTTTGTTAGGTTACAACATCTATCATTGACACTTCCCTCTAAATTTCAGCGTCATAGCTTGACATTTGAAAAAGTTACGCTGTACTGAGTACATCTACCTTTGTGCGTGTTTTCGATTTTTTACAAGTTTGAAAATGGCATCAACTGTGCATCAACGAGTTTGCATTAAATTTTGTGTGAAAAACGAATTTAACGGTCCGCAGACCTTGGAAATGTTGGAGAAGTGTTTTTTGGTAGCACGAACGCTTCAGAAGTGGTCGTGAGTCGGTCGAGATGACGAACGCAGTGGCAGGCCGTCGACGTTGAAAACCGATGAAAACATCGATAAAATCAAAGAAATGTTGGCCGAAAACCGCAAATTGACTATTAGAGAGCTGGCTCTGACTTGAACATCGCTTATGGATACGCTCAAGACATTTTGGTTAGTGATTTGGGCCTCAGACGTGTCACTGCAAAACTGGTGCCGAAACACCTCAATTTCATGCAAAAAAGGACCGCGTTGAAATCGCGAAAGACATGATTTCCGTGAGTTTTTGACCAAACACAACACGAATACTATCCAGCAGCCTTCGAATTCACCTGAACTTCGAATTTCGAATTCTTGCGACTTTTTCCTGTTCAACCGGCTTAAAAAACCGCTTCGCGGAACGCGTTACAGCACCCGAGAGAATGTCATGAAAAAATCGAAGACGGCTCTGGTGGACATTCCGAAAATTGAGTACCAGCGGTGTTTCGAGGATTGGATCAAGCGCTGGCATAAGTGCGTTGCAGTCGATGGGGAGTACTTTGAAGGGGACCATATCGATTTTGATTAATAAACTTGTATTTTCGATTTTATGAATAAAGTCCTAAAACTTTTTGATCAAGGTAGTATAAATATAACATTGGTATATACTCGTATATATATTTTTTACCTGTTATATATCCAAAATAATATTTATTAATTTGGATATTTATGTAATGTTACACTCATGTCATGTAAATTGTATACTACGAGTATATATATCATCATCATCATCATCATTGTCAACCAGGGTCGATCCACTGCTGGATGAAGGTCTCCCCAAGTTGACTCCAAACAGTTCGGTCCTTTGCTCGCCGATGCCACGTGATGCTGCCATGCTTCCTGATTTCGTCCATCCAGCGTACCTTCGGTCTTCTTCTAGGCCTCTTTATGCCTCTTGGATACCATTGGATTATTTCGGATGTCCATCGGGAGTCTGACATTCTGGCTACATGTCCGGCCCATTGCCACTTCATTCTTTTGCACACCTTTATAACGTCTTCTACCTTTGTTATATTGCGAATCCAGGTGTTTCGTTTACGGTCTCTTTTAGTATATCCTAACATGCATCTCTCCATGCTCCTTTGTGCGGTCTGGAGCTTTTGCGTGTTCTTTACTGTGAGCGTCCATGTCTCGCAGCCATACGTAAGTACTGGAAGAATGCACTGGTTGTAGACCCTTCGCTTCAAGGATATTGGGAGATTACTTTTGAAGATGTTGTTCAAACGTCCAAATGAGCTCCACGCCAGTTTGGTCCTTCGTGCTATCTCCTCCGATATGCCACCTACAAAGGAAATAAGTTGGCCTAGATACACATATTCCTGGACAAGTTCTAGCGGTTTTCCATCCACGTTTATTGGTTTTGGGGTAGCAAAGCCGTTCATCATATATTTGGTTTTTGAAATATTCATTTTTAAACCAACTTCCCTGCTGACCTCTGCCAATTCTTGCAGTTGGTGCTGAAGATCATTCGGGTTTTGTGAGAATATAACGATATCGTCTGCAAATCTCAAATGGCTCAGGTATTTTCCATCAATCGCCAGCCCTTTACTTTCCCATTCTAGTTTTTTAAATATGTATTCCAGTGTAGCTGTGAATAATTTTGGGGAAATAGTGTCTCCTTGACGAACTCCTTTACCGATTCGGAAGGTTTCCGAGGATTTGTGGAGATGTATTTTTGCTGTTGCATCCTTATAGATGTTATTGAACAACTGAGTGTATGCTCTATCAATGCCTTGTGTCTTTAGAGCTTCTAGTATAGCAGCTTTTTTGACTGAGTCAAATGCCTTTTCGTAGTCCACAAAGGCTAAGTACAGGGGGAGTTCGTATTCGTCACTTCGTTCCATTATTTCTCGCAGCACCTGAATATGATCCATGGTACTGAAACCCTTCCTGAATCCAGCCTGTTCTCGTGGTTGGTTCATGTCAAAAGTATTCGAGAGTCGGTTGGTTAAAATCTTGGTAAAAATTTTGTAAAGGGTAGGTAGCATGCTAATCGGACGGTAGTTCTTAAGATCCTCTTGATCGCCTTTCTTATGGAGAAGTATTATAGTTGCAGATTTCCAATCTTCTGGAATGTCTTTTTCTTGAAGGCACCTGTTGAAAAGTGTTGATAAGATGGTATCCACTTCTCGACCTGTTTGTTTAAGGACATCAATGGACAAACCGTCGGTACCAGTGGCCTTACCGGATTTCATTCCGTTGATTGCGTATCTGATCTCTCCTGGCAAGATCGTTGGGATATTTTCGTCCTTAGTTGTTTCTAGATTCAGATTTGTATCTGGTATAGTTACAGTATCTGTATCGGCATATAGTTCCCTATAAAATTCTTCCGCTCTCTTCAGGATAAGGTCTCGTTGTTTGGTTACAGTATTATCAGACAGTTTAAGTGCAATGATGTGGCGTTTTCCTAAAGACATATTTTGCTTTAGCTTTTTCAGACTTCTTCTATTCTCAATCGTCCTTTGAACCATTTTTGTGTTATATTCGCGGATATCTTTACGAATATTTTTGCGTAGCATTCTATTGATCTCTGAGAAAGATGGTGATGTAGAAGCGGGTTGTGTAGATATCATTTTTCTTCTTTGTTTCATAAGATCTAACGTTTGCTGAGACAATTTTGATTCTTTTTGAGGATGTGAGCCGCCGTAGTTTGTTGCACTCTGTACTATCTGTTCTGCTATTGCTTCTATTGTAATCGGAAGCTGTGGTTCGCTGAGGATTTCAAATCGATTTTTGAGGTCTAGTTGGAATCCATTTTTATTTTTAGCAAGTAGATCGTTGTTTATTACTCTTTTCTCCTTTTTCTTAATCACTTTGAGACGTTCAGTTTTGGTGTTGATCTTTATTTTGGCTCTTACTAGGCGATGATCACTGCCTGTTTTAAAGCTGTTGAGAACAGTGCAGTCTTGGACAGTAAATCTTTTGTTTGACAGGATGAAGTCGATTTCACTTGTGTTACCTGTTGGGCTTTTCCATGTCCATTTCCTAGAGTATTTCTTTTTGAAAAATGAATTCATAACACAAAGTGAATTGCTTTGAGCAAACTCCACAAGCCTGTTTCCTCTGTCATCTCGGGTTCCTATCCCAAATTTTCCCACTGATTCGTCATCTTTGTGAAGACCGCCGATTCTTGCGTTGAAATCTCCGATTACAAATTTGAAGTGGGATGTGTTTGCATCATACATATTTTGAACTTCCTGGTAGTACTCTTCGATACAATCATTAGAGTAACTTTGTGTAGGGGCATATGTCTGTATTATTTGCATTCGATATCGCTTGTTTATTTCGAAAGTTAGGGACGCCACTCTGTCAGAAGAGCTCTCAGTCGTGATGATGTTATTCATCCATTTCTTGTGGACAATAAATCCCACTCCGCTGGTTCTTCCATCTTCTGTACCTCTGAAATACAGATGGTGTCCATCCTTCAATTCTATGAGATCTTCTCCTTTTCTTCTGACTTCGCTTAGCCCTACGATATCCCAATTGATGTGCTTAAGTTCTTCTTGGAGTTCAGTGATATGGGCCTCACTTGAGAGGGTACGAGTATTGAATGTCGCGATGTTCATTTGGAAGCAGCCGTTACCGATCCTCCGTGTCCGTATCGAAGGCTCCCTTCTAGGACCGCTGCTGTAGCCCTGTCTGGGACGTCTTCCGGAGGGTGTTTTTATATATTGTTTCATCATTCATGGGGGTTTATTGGACAAGAAGTACTTTGGTCTCCCCTTATACCGCGCTGCCCAAGCGTATTGGTATGAGGTTTTATTTCGGGTTTTCCATCCCTATAGCACTCTTGTCAGAGTCTTGTTATGTACAGGTATTTATGTACAGGTTTTCTGTTGGGGTTTTCCTTCCCTTAGCTGGTGTGGTCTGGTTTTTAGGCGCCAGAAACTCGCCTTTCATCCTTCCGCTATCTGCTATGGTCCACATAGTGTGACCACATTGCCCAGGGTTCGCGACGGGGACGCTAACGAATCGGACTAGCCAGTAGTGTTGCTGATAGTATGCAACTAGGCGTTCCACAGCATTTTATAGACTTACACCTTCCAGCATAGTGTAAGTCACTGTGACCCTACTGACAATTCGAACCCCTATATATATATATATATATATATATATATATATATATATATATATATATATATATATATATATATATATATATATATATATATATATATATATATATATATATATATATATATATATATATATATATATATATATATATATATATATATATATATATATATATATATATATATATATATATATATATATATATATATATATATATATATATATATATATATATATATATATATATATATATATATATATATATATATATATATATATATATATATATATATATATATATATATATATATATATATATATATATATATATATTCTATAAAACAAAATCAATATAAGAATTTGTGGGACTTCATGGTTCAGTGGTTAAATCGTTTGGCTCATAAACCAAGGGCCCCGTGTTCGATTCCCGTATTTTTTTTGTAGCGTTGGTAGTTAAACGTTGGACTTTTAAGTACGCTATTTCGTTCAAATTTTGATGTATCTAATAACTAAAAAAATACACGTGCGGCCCTCGAGCCTTTACCCATTACCCATTTTGGCACACGTCCCAAAAATGTTGTCTACTACTGGTCTATGAAAATTATTTTTTCATGCAATCATACAATTTTATTGAAGCTATCAAAATATTTTTCTCTCGTTCGTTTCTCTCCCACTCTAGGATTTAGGTATCTTATTCTTAATACGTTTGATAGGTTACTCGTGTTGCAAGTTTTGATAGGTTACTCGTGTTGCAAGTTTTGATAGGTTACTCGTGTTGCAAGTTTTGACTACACTAAGAAATCTGCATATGCAGTAGAAATGGGAGCATGGCATAGCAATACGTAATAAAGCAATGAATGTTAAAATAAGGAATGAGAACATTAGGGAAGAAACGAAATAGAAGTATGGAGCTGATTTAGCCACATGGAAAGAATTGATAATGAGAGTTTCACTCGAAGAAAATAAATTTAAACAGTATAGAGCAAGTGGTCGATTTGATTTTTCTATGAGTCGATAGTTTCAATAAAAAAATTTGGGGATCGGTGGCAGCAAAAATAGACGTCCTTACTACTGCTATTTGTTTGTAACTTCAAAATATCTATGATTCCAATAGATACCTAATTAAGAAGTAAAATAATGAAAAAAAACACTTTTTTGATAAAAACACATTACATACCAAACTTATGAACGAAAAGGTTAAATGTGTCATTAAAAGTCTATTTTTTTCATAAATTTTCGTCAACATAGATTTCAATATTAAATGTTACACAAGATAATGCCATAATCCGCAGTCCTTTTATCTTTTTCAATCCTTAATTACACGTTATTAAAATGAAAAGTTTGATATCTAGTGAAAGATTTAATATCGAGTACTGAACAAACTTATTAATTTGAGTAAGTAAAGTAAATGACTAGGTTAAAAGTTTTCGGTAAAGGGGTCTGCGGCCGAAAAAACTTTGGTAACTCTTGGTATGGAGGAAATGACAAAGAGACACATAACCTACACTCCACCTAAAGCCGAATGTGCTACTATCACCTATCGGAAGATCTTTAAGGATTCCTTTGCAGTTCATCTTCCTGCTTTTCTTATAAACATTTTTTTCTATACATATTCAGATGGCGAGTAGTACCTAATCTATCGAACGCAACCACCATCTTCCTATCCTGACACTCTACATATATGGTAATTTTTTTTTTGTTGTTGTATCTTTAATATTTGATTCTAGAGATAGATCATTCCTGAGGAGAATCTTTGGCTAAATGGTTCTATATAAACTGTTATTTTCTTTTTTTATTATTATATGTTCAACGTCAAGAGTAGTCTGATGGGTCTCCTCCAGGTTTCCATGGAATTAATATATTGAACCATACACGTAGTCTAGACTAGTTCACATGAACACAATAGAGAATAAATTAAACACCACCCTTTTTAATCAAGGGGAAAAAAATAATGAAATACCATTGGTACCGTTTTACTGAGGCCCTTGTCAGACATAGATACTGTCTCAATAATTTTGCGCTTTTCATAAAAATGTTCATTAACATTGATTTTTTTAAAAGATTCAATGTTTTTAATTCTTGTTTGATGTCTCGACTAATACTCGTACTTCAATAGGGTCGATCTTTGTTTGCCTCTAATTGTTAAATATGTGGGTGGCATATGCAGTTTTGGAAAGTTTTTTAAAACAACGCCTTTTGGAAGAATTTATCGTTAATAAATTAACGATAACATATTAATACTACACACATGCACTACACTTAAAACCGAATGTGTTACTATCATGTATCGGAAGATCTTCAGATTTCTTTGTAGTTCTTCGCTCGGTAAATTTTAGGGGTATTCTTACCAAAGTTTTTCTCAACATATGCAAATGCGAAAAAAGTCTAACCTAGTGGCTGCAGCTACCACTTTCTTATCTTTAAGCGGTGCATGGCCTTGCAGTAAGGCACTGGACTTCCGTGCGGAAAGTTGTCGGTTCGAACCCTGCGCTGTGATACTTCCCTTGAATGACAGGCATTTATCCGTCTAGTATTCGGGGCTATAAGGATACCTATGAATTCGGTCTTATATATTCTTTCAAAGAGGAAAAAACATGTTGGTGAGCAACGATATAGTTTACTGGTGTGCAACGGCTCTCTCACTTAAAAACAACCTCCACGGCACAGTTTCGCTTTCTAATTGAATTCACGTTGGAATAGCGAGGGTATCCTCGACTACAAGGCCCAGCAACAGCGACGACCTATCGTTATACTCAACTTTATTCAATAACGGAAATTTGGTCCTAACGACATCTATCCGAGAAATATGAAACTATCATACAATACTTCCCAGACAACATATCACATTTATTAATTTTGTATTATGTTTATTAGATCAATAAAATCAAGACGAATCCCGAGTTACCCGAGCGCCCTTGAGGAGAGTCTTCTCTCTTCACGGCGCTATACAAATCGTACATTTATTATTATTATTACTCGCAAATATAAACCATTTTTAACGATGACTTTATTCAGTTCATAATGTGAACAAGCACTTGAATCGTATTCAACACTGAATCAAGCTTAAGGCTTGCCATGGAGAAAAATCTTAACATATGAATCGGGTTTTATTAAACTTTTGATCCGCTTCTCAGATTTCCCCCGGAAATTGATGGAAAACGTTAGTGCTTTATATTCTGGAGTACGCGGGAGGATTAGGATAGTACTATATGAGGTTTTAGTAACTTTTTCAATATAAAACGAGAAACTTTCTGTGGATTACTAACGTCGAACATTAGGAATCATTCATATCGAATGGGTCTGTATCCAACTGAACATTTAATAATGTTTATATCAACACACCAAAGACCAACAAATGCATCGAACTATTATTGTCAAATTGTGAATGCATGACTGATGCGACTGTAGAGCGTATGATGAAGAGTTGTTGGGCAGTATGTAGATGTGGTTGTAGGGTATTTTAGGTATTGAAGCATGGGTGAAATTGGATATGTTATAACTATTTACGTCAAATGTTTACATAATTCTATTTTACATAATTTTATGAAAGTTCACATAATTCTATGAAATAAACAATATATCAATATATATATATATATATATATATATATATATATATATATATATATATATATATATATATATATATATATATATATATATATATATATATATATATATATATATATATATATATATATATATATATATATATATATATATATATATATATATATATATATATATATATATATATATATATATATATATATATATATATATATATATATATATATATATATATATATATATATATATATAATATATATATATATATATATATATATATATATATATATATATATATATATATATATATATATATATATATATATATATATATATATATATATATATATATATATATATATATATATATATATATATATATATATATATATATATATATATATATATATAATATATATATATATATATATATATATATATATATATATATATATATATATATATATATATATATATATATATATATATATATATATATATATATATATATATATATATATATATATATATATATATATATATATATATATATATATATATATATATATATATATATATATATATATATATATATATATATATATATATATATATATATATATATATATATATATATATATATATATATATATATATATATATATATATATATATATATATATATATATATATATATATATATATATATATATATATATATATATATATCAGCCGTCTACTATACTTGGGAAAATGTAGGACGGTTCCTGTGACGTTTGAAACGCTCAAAGGGATGGGGTAAAATCGTTTTTTTTTAACAAATCGAATAGTTTTTTTTTTTATAAAACGAAAAATCGTTTTTCTCTTAACTGACGTTTTAATTCCTAGTTATCAATTTACTGACTTTCTAGTGTATTGTATGATTTGTATATATCTTTAAATAGGCCAAGATCCACTATGAATTAATACTAATTACGAACAATTAATTTTAGGTGTAAAAAAATCGAAAATCCAATTATCGAATACCCCATCCCTGGCCAATGCAGACTAACGTAGTGATATTATTTGATTTTAACAAACTGCCACATTTTTGTTAATTTGTAACAAGATGTATTAATTTGTCATTATTGTTAGTTTTATGTAATGTATTTACCTAAATAACTTGCTATTTATTAGAATCGAGGCTTATATTAAAGTTGATAAAACAATTAAAATTACTGAACGTCGTTACAAGGTTGTATTGGAGAAAATTTGTGAACTGTCACAGGAACCGTGCTACAATTTCTTAAGTATAGCTCAGTTTCTTTTCTGAGACAGTAGACTTACGAGTACATCTGTAAAATCCACATTTAAACAATGCAACAGCTCTAAGCTGAAGTCATTTGTAAGATTTGACAGCTCGCAGAAGAAAAATAACATATAGACTCAATTTCATTGAAACACCCAAAACCTGGGTATAATAAACCCAATTCTTATATTTGAGAAATAACTTTATATTCAAGTATGTTTAAAGGTGTGAATGCAGAGTATGAATATTTCAGCTCAGAGTTTTAGTATTTAAGAAAATGCATGAAATTTGTAATTTGCCTTTGTTGGAATGATCTCATTCCTAACTCATGAAGTGGTATCATACCCTACGAGAATTGAACTCGCAACACTCAAGTTATAAGACAGCCGTCTTACCAACAAGCTATAATAAAATCAAATTTAATACTGACGAATCGTATTAGGAAAAAAGTGTAAAATAATTCTCATTGCAAACGATTTCAATGAATTTTACGTGAATTAAGAAGACAATTTTGGTGCATTTTAAATGTGGATTTAAAGATGGCGGGATGGTGTGTACATACACACACCATCCCGCCATCTTCCTATCTGGGAGAAAGAAGAGAGCGCCAGACTTTCTCTGACTTTTTAAAACTGCTACGATTTCTCTGACTATTTTAAATCTCTTCTTTTATGACAAAATTTATCTAGCATTTCAACTCATAAAATGTTGAACTCAATAAAAATTTGATTTGGACCAACCGTGTTTTTCAACTATCCTGAGTATATGGTAGTATCCCTCAATTACCACTGACAATTGACACTTTACTGTATTTGTTACATATTTTATACTATCGTAATTATTATTACTAGTACATTTACTTGTTTATGTAATATTTTTTGTTAATTTGTCTTGTATTTGTTTCTATCGAATTTTTATGAATTGTTTTTTCTTTATTTTTTTTTTAATTTAAGCAAATTTTTTTACATATATTATATATATATATATATATATATATTGCAAATGTATTTTTAATAAACTTTTTTCTTTAGTATTTTGTGTTTCATTGTACCGTCGATGAAAATAATAAAAATAAATTAAAATACAGCGTTATTGAAATAATATTTTATTAGAATTGCGCGAAATGGTTAATATTTATTATTAATCACTTAAACATTGTTTCCATATTATTCGAAACGTCACCTATCACTTAGCGAGCGTATTGTTCTATAATCAGCCCATGGCGATAATCTCACTCCAGAGAAGCACGCGTGATTAAATATATTTCTGAAACCCAATCACGTTACTCTGAATCGGGAGAGCCGTCATTTGGCTGGAAAACCGAATCGGAATTAATTAGTATGCAAGCCTGGATAAGAGAGGATCATTTCGATATATTGATTTCTATGTTTCACTTAACGTCTTGGACAGATGCGGTAGTTCAAATTACCTAGATGGGACGTTGCTTAGGTTCTTTATTAAGGTAGTTCTTATTTGAAAAAATATTATTTTATTCATTCATCCATGAACAAAAAATGTATACAATATAACAGGGGTGGGCATACATGAGGTCAACGAGAGCCACATTCTGGATTTTCATATATATAAAAAGCCACACCATAGTCACGTTCTCACGTAGTGAACACTCACAAATTCAAATTTATTACATAATCTACACAAATCTTAATTGCTACATAAATTATATAAAATGCACATATAAGAAAATTAATAAATGGTGCAGAATACGGTTTGCGCGCGCACCCTACACATTGAAATCACAGCACAAACGTATACACCAATACTTGCGTCTTTGTCAGTTGCATTCATACATGCGCATCTTGTCACTTACAACATTTAGATAGAAAAATTGTGAAAGTACAAGTATAATGGTAAAAGAAAGTATCTATATTTTTATAAGACATTGGGAGCCGCACTTAACCCAACGAAGAGCCGCATTTGCCCATGTCTGCAATATAACATAATGTCTAGAAATTACTTACGTATTTCTCGGATATATATCGTTAGGGCCAAATTCCCATTGCTTGCTTTATTTCAAACGTGCTGAATATATATTATCATGAAATAACAAATGTGAAAACCGCAAGTGACAGTCATAGGGGTGTGCCTTCACTCAGCAATGGGTAGAAAAAGGGCAGAGAAAGATAAAGATGGTAAGATTATTGCCAAGTAGCAATTTCTTCTAGCTAGCCATTTGTTTTACCTAGTTTTAAGTGCAAGGTTAAGGATTTACATAATTGATGTAGAGAAAAGAAACTTTACAATAAAATAACAAAAACCAAAAAAAACAAGGATTTTACTTACTTGTGCCGGAATCCCGAAGATATGTTTTTTATTTCACTTAAAAATATATCAAAATCCTTCAGAGGAGCGGCGATTTTATGCCTATTCCCAGCCCAGGGCATAGCATACTCTTGAGACAAGGGTAATTTAGAGTACCTGCTAATACCCAAGTCAAAACAACTCTGAATAATTAATCAGCTTGTCCAGATACCGCCCAACTCCAAGCAAGGCAGAGAAAATACGTTCATTCGTCTTCTTTATTCGTTTTCATGGTCTTTGATTATGCCATACATTGTCCTCCCATGAAGAGAATACTCGTAAATGTGAACTTAAGGTTGATGTGTTGAGTAAGATGAAGAAGAGTAATCTGACACATTTCTGGCATGTAGATCGAAGGAATGAAGGAAGCCTTACGAAAGGAAAGTGTAGTTGAAAAAAGGAAACGTAAAAAGTCAGAAAAATCGTAGTTGTATAAGAAAATTTATGGGTGTAGAGAAGAGGCGAAGGATGTGTGTCGAGATAGAAAAGCCTGGTGCTCTGTTCTCTTTGGGCAACGCAGATACTGGGGACAGCTTGGTTTGTTCAATACTCCAAAGAGGGTGATCATGGAGATTTCTTCGCTCTCTTATTTTAAGCCATTAGAGTCAGACACAATATTTAGATATATGATCATATTCTTTTGATTAAAAATATACCGTCATAGTAATGCAAACGTCAAATAGCGAAAAATCTGTGAATTCACGATATCAGGTTCCCGATAGCACCCAAAAAATAAACAATAAAAAGGGTTCCCAATCTGGTAAAAAGAGTTCGTCTGGTAGCAATACTCGCGCACCCTATATTTATATGTGTACGAGTGTTGTTGCTTCTTTACTTGCCACAGTGTTGTCAATAAGTGTTAAATTGCGAATTTCGTGAATACTCGTAATAATATCGACAACACCAGATCTACATTTATCAACCCAGAGGGCATTGGAACTTCCTGCCAGCAAGTCTTATTCGGAGCAGCTAACGGGCACAAACCATCAGGTGCGAAATTGAATGTCCCCACACATACATAGTAATAGATCTTTTGTGTCAATCCTCCATCTGAGGATGTAATCTTATGATCTATCCACAGTTGTGCATAGGCGATTAAG
Organism: Odontocerum albicorne; assembly: GCA_949825065.1. Taxonomy (NCBI): domain Eukaryota; kingdom Metazoa; phylum Arthropoda; class Insecta; order Trichoptera; family Odontoceridae; genus Odontocerum; species Odontocerum albicorne. Next base: position 24,402,199 of record OX463859.1, on the reverse strand, counting down.
AGGTCTCCGCATCACCCACATTAGGTGGTTTCCAACCAGCAGACTTCTGGCAACAATTTTCAATAGATCCCAATTATCAAATCGGACATATTGAAGAACGTGATCGCGGTCAAGTAGAAGTCATAGTCTCAAAACGATTTATTTATTCAATTAAAATATATGTGACTTTCAGCCGAATCAAACTATATACAGTATCCGCGCATCATCATACCATAATATAAATAGGCAAAACCCGTACGATGGTTGTCGCCGAAGAAATAATACGAGAATTGAATTTTGAATACGAGAGAGCGAGAGAGGAATACTTGGATTCTCTGCGAAAGTAATTCGAAATTTGAATCTTGGTGGGTCCGTGATAACAGAACGAATTTTAAATACATAGCTAACAATTTTTCGACGACCTCCGTGGCCTGGTGGTAAGACACTTGTCTGCCGATTCGGAGGTTGCGGGCTCGATCCCCGCTGGAACTCAGATTTTTTTAAATAGGATTCTAGTCTGGTTAACACTTAGGGCCTATAAAAACATGTTTCTGGTTGGTTGGAAGAGATTGCCACATGGAAATAAAATCGCCAGTTAAAAAAAAATTGACCCGGTGTAAAAGGGGACGATGTATAAATTATTTTATTTATTATTTATTTATTATTACACATGACAAGAAATATACACAATTTGAGAAAAAACAACAGGTAACTTGATTTGGACATATAATTTTAATGGATCTGGGTTTGTTGCCTTTCATTTGTCGTATCCCCAGTAAACTAGGCTTTAGTAAATGATATATATAAACAAATTAAATATTAATGAATATATATTTTCATAAATGTAGAATTCGTTTTACTTCCGTGAATATTTCACGGGTTGCAACTAGTAGAATAGTAATTTTCAACCCGAAAACTCGACTATCGGGACTGATGTCAATGTTGAGTCCCGATTTCGCTCTTCAATATCTCTGAATTACCAAATCGAAGTATACAATACGAATGAATTAGTTAGAGATCAAACTTAATATACTACTTCTATGAACTAGGTAGCTAGTTGTTGGTTTAAGGCCTTTCATTAATTTCCGTATTTAGACTATTAATTATGCCACATATTTCCATCAGGGGACAACAGAGATCCTTTTGTCATTCGCATCAATCAAGTTTGGCCCAAAGCGGACCCGATGTTTGATTGAACTTGCATGTATTGAGTTCTGTATAATCCTACAATCACAATCGATACTAATTTTGTTCAAGAAACTCCATCTTTGTGTATTCCCCTTGCATCTAGTTTCCCCTTCTCGGAGTCTATTCAAGGCATTCCAAGTAGGTCAAGGTAATTGGTCTCCAGGTGTTATCCTTTCCGAGAGCTCTTTCCAAACGTCAGACTTTCTTTTTTCTTTTCATTTCAGAAAATGCGCTTTGTCCGAAAGAATCGTCAGTCTTGCGCTCTCTTCGTGAACGATACATCAGAAAATCAAAACAAATTACATCGCAGTTGGGCGCCCCCTGGAACCATCGGAAATTTACTGATAGCCAACTCTTCCAATCCCGGATCATCAAAACTGATATAAAGAGACTTTATATCAGTTTTGATATAAACAATTAGTTACACAATACCAGCCCCCAGCTGGTATTGTGTAACTAATTGTTTATATTAAACTTTTGACTTACTAAAACGTTTATTTGTTGTTAGATACACATTTATTTATTTTGTATATCTTAAATATACAGGTTGAACTTAATTACATACAACGTTTTAAATTAAATATATACAGTATAAAACAATAAAATAAGATCATCTTAAGAAATAGTATCTAAATAGCAGAAATAATAATTCCTCAACTTGTTTCAATCTTTCATTATTCATCTATACATCACAATTACTTTTTCTTTCACACATTTATATCACCATTTCTTTAGATTTCGCAACATTCATCACAGATCTTCTCATTTCTCATACAATTTACTAATCAACTCAACAATTCATATTCACTGTCCGCTAACGTCACCATGTTTTCAGCACACAAAAATCCGAATCCATTCCCATTCGACATATGTAACGTATTAATCAACAATTCCCGGGACTAACCAACAGATGGCGCCTCTAATAACAAATCCACACCATTCTCAGTTAGTACCAGCTTTTAGAAGTTACGTGTCAAACTTTCATGACATTCCGACAATGTGTCATTGAGTTACAGTGATATTAGTGATTCTATTGTACTTTTGCTATTTTCAAAACAATGTAAAAAACCGAATTTCGTGTGTTGATAAAACATTGCTTTTTAATGGAAAAAAATACCGTTCAAACTCAGCGATGGCTTGAAAAGTGTTATCCGGGCTCTGCTCCAACGCATCGATGATTCAGAGGGCTGTTTGGCACTGTTTACGCGAAATAAACAGGAGTTTTTGCATCGGTATGGGACAATGGATGAAACTTTGATCCACCACTACGAGTATACTCCGGAATCATATCGGCAGTCAGCTGAGTGGAGAGCAGCCAGTGAAAGTCGTCCGAAGCGACTAAAAACTCAACAGTCGGCCGGGAAGGTTATAGCTTCCGTATTTTGAGATTCGCATGGTATAATATTCATCGATCACTTTGAAAAGGGAAAAATCATCAATAGCGAATATTGCATAGCGTTATTGGAGCGTTTGAAGGCAGAAATTGCAAAAAAACGGCCCCTTATGAAGAAGAAAAAAGTTATCTTTCATCAGGACAATGTACCGTGTCACAAGTCGATAGTAACGATGGCCAAATTGCATGAGTTAAACTTCGAATTACTTCCGCACCCACCGTATTCTCCAGATTTTGTCCCCAGCGACTATTGGCTGTTCGCAGACCTCAAAAAGATGCTCCAGGGAAAGAGATTTGGCTCCAATGAAGAAGTGATTGCCGAAACTATGTTATCTATTTTATTTATTTATATAACACTTTTATTGCAATACAATCTGGCGGGCTTATTGCCAGACGGCAATCTCTTCCAACCAACCAGAAATCTGTTAACGTCTATTTTGTTAAATATGTCTAAAAATAAATTAATGTCTATTTTGAAACCAAAGATAAATCGTTCTACACGGCTGGCATAGAAAAATTAGGAAAGCGTTGGAATGAATGTATCGTTCTTAAAGGAGACTATGTTGATAAATAAAGAAGAATTTTGGCAAACAAATGTTGTTTTAGTAGTTGGTCCAGGGAATTATTGATCCATGTGTTATGCTACCCATGGAACTCTGTTGTTCCTTCACACATTAATTTCAATAAATTTTAAACATCCAGAGTGATATAACGTATCCTTGCTTCATCCCTTTTGAGATATTAAACCGCTCAGTCAAAACACCGTTCTCTCTAATATAATATATGCATTACTTTCGGCATATAATGACGCAATGCCGTGTATTAATTTACATTCAATATGTTCCTTTGCATGCCTCTTATCACGCGGTCAAATGCATTTTTCAAGCCCACAAACGCATTTTTCCACAAACACGCGTAAAGAGAAAATTCCACTTAAAAAGGCACTCTAACCATCTCGTACTTTATTTTCAGTATTTTTCTCGTTATTTTTTTCATCCAGTTTACATACGAGTGCTTATTTTTAGTAGAAATCTCATTCACATTTTCCAAACGCTCGTCATTTTAAGCTATTCGTGTGATGGTATGTATGTTATTATACATACATACCATCACACCATTTCCCAATCGGGGTAGGCAAAAAAGATAGAGTGCCATACTTTCATAACTCGACACAAATCCTTAGCCTCTTCCATATCCATACACTTTTTCATACAACCTCTACGATTTATCTGACTTTCTGAATATAATTGACTTGATCCAACCATACATTCCTTGGTCTTCCTCTCATACGTCTTCCACTCCCATCTTCACTGTATTTATGTTTTGTTAGTTTTTCTTCATTCATTCATTCTATATACCTAAACCATCTCAACGTAATCTCATTCATCTTACTTAACACTTCAGCCTTAAGTTCACATTCATTCCTTTTCATTTAATTCCGTATCCTGTCATACATTGTCCCTCGGTGTATTCTTCTCAATGCACACATCTCTACAGCATTTATTTAGTTCCACTCAGTCTTTTTCCACGTCCACGTTTCACTCCCATACATCCAATTTGGCACAAAAATACTATTATTGACTATTATGTCAGAAAATTTTGATGCTGTCCGGAATCAAAATCTACGAAGATAATAGATGATGATGATTATAATTCTCGTTATAATTCCCCATATTTGATTGCACGTTATACTCGTATAACTTAATATCTACAGCTTTATTACATAATTAAGTATCACGTATAAAAAATCTTTCCAAAAAATCAATAGTTCTTTATATCAGTATAACCATTTCACAATCTTATTTCACCAAACTTTCTTAACATAACATATGGTACACATAAAACGAGCAACGACATCAAATTGAAAGCATACCCAATCAAATACTCCATTTCTGCAGATCGAATAAATGCCACAATTGTAATGAATTAATATTTATTAAACATGTCTGAGACGGTGGCGGGCGTCTCTGATCGAACGAGACTAATTATTCTTATTGGAAATAGCTCCTTAGCAGTGCTATACACTTGACTCCATCAGCCTTTGCCAGCATCCCTCGCTCAGTCTAGATAATTGCCTCTTGGTTAGTTAACTAATTGCTGGAGATTACACTGCACCATTCCACACTGTATTCAAACTACATTCCCTTAATAACACATGTGAGACTTCAACTAATCATTAAAGTACGTCCACAAATAAAGTTCTCACCTGAAGATGCAACAACAATGTGACTGCTACCTAATACGACGCATGTAAGAAAGCAACAAAATGGTCGAATAATAATAACAAAAATAGTACATACTAATAATAAATTATTTTGCTATTCAACTAATTGCATTAATACCGGCTACGCGTGTTTCTACCTCCTATACCGAGGCTCTCTTCAGACGAAATAATTCCGATTTGTTATGAGAGCAATGCTTAGGTCAGACTAGTGTCTTGGTTTGTTATGAAAGCAATGCTTAGGCCAGACTCGTGTCTCGGTTTATTATGAGGTCCTTACTCTTCACCTTCATGCAGTCAGAGTCATTAATTGTTCTTTGAAATTACTACGATCGAGAAAATATTAATATAAAAGACGTAAATTCTCGCATTTTGAGTAAATCTTATGAACTGCTTAGCTTTTTTCTAAATTAAAGTTTATTCAGTACATATTCGCCATAGGGGTATTTTCTGTTGTAAACAAAGTACCTCTTATTTCCAACAAATTCCCCTATATATAGAATGTATCTTTTGGAAATTCAATTTGCTTATATTGACTATATATTTTTATAGTCTATTAAGTTATAAAAGAAGGCTGTTTGTAGAATTTATGAATTGTTGATTTGTTACTGTACTATTATTTCCTCAGTATATCAAGAGTGATGCTCGGTATGGTGATGAGCTGGCTGCCCGTCTTGAGATGGTTACGTATCGTATTTTTTAAAGAATTATGACATGTGTACTAGTGTGTTATTTGAATTGTTTTATTTTATAAATGTGTCCTTATATTTAGTTTTATGACACTATTATAGTACATTGTACCATTAAAAATAATACAACAGACCCCCCCCCCCCTAGTATAAGAAAAAAATAGATAAAAGTTTAAACAATGATATTTAGATGATACAAAAAATTTATCAAAACATTCACCAAGTCATGTGACATATTAAACGACCTTCGGTGCTGCTAGGCAAAGAATCTAATGCGTGGCTCATAAGTAATATCACTTGACATTGGCGTATATTCCTTCATGTATGCATGTTCACGGCCATTATTCGAAAAGAATAATCATATTTTTAACAAAACACTCTTATCAGGCGAATTACCTTTAAATAGTATCTACTTAATAAGAAACATTATTTATATAGAAAAAAATGTAAATGGAATAAATAATTAGTAAATCGTCAAATGCGTGATATAAAAATAAGTAATGAAAACCATTACAAAGTCATCTAATATATTGAACAACCTTCGGTGTTGCTAGACAAATGATTTAATGCAAGGCTCATAAAACCATCACTTGACATTGGCGTATACTCCTTCATGCATAGCTCATGGCCATGATACGAAAGGACGAATAATTACCTGCATTATAAAGCACTAATCAGGGCTAATCACCTTTAAAAAGCATTTTCTTAATAGGAAGCATTATTTATTAAGAAAAAAATATATAAATGGAATAAATAATCAGTAAATCGTAAAATACAAATGTCCTATTGGTATATATAGTATAGTTAAAGTTAACATTCATAAAATTACATGAAGAAACACCCGAATTTCTTTTTTGTTGTCAAACGGCTACAACAAACAGCAGATTTTAAAATATCAATATACTTAAATGTAATTATTTTCACGTATTAGATGAAATAATTAAAATCAGTCGGAAAACATTATATTCGTTAAAGGGAAATTAAATTGAGATAGAGGAATTAATTTCAAAACAAATTCAAAGTAAATATTACAACATATTCCAATTATAGTTATCCCTGAAAGAATGTTGTTATTTTAATACAATATATATTAATATTTTCTTACAATAAAATATATTTGAATGTATATTCTATTTAGAAGCGTTTTTAGTCATTTTAATTATTCTTACATCTCAATTTAATTTTCCTTAAATGTACATAAGTTTTATTAATTCGTGAACTATATGAAAATAACTACATATAAATAAATTAATTAATGTTTGTTCACGTATATTAAAATTTTAAATATTATTTTTATGCTATATTTATTTATGGCTGTATAATGCTGGTTAATGCTCTTGGTGGACGAACGGCAAAAAAATAATGTTTATTATAGAGGAATGTAAATAAATGTTCTATTTTATTTCAAAAGTATTGAGATATTGTATTTAATAACCGTATTTTAATTGTAATCACTTGATAATTTATTTATTTTGATAAATACAACTACCTCAAGGTGCTCACTGGCTGAAAACAGCAAAATTCGAGTGAATAGTTGTTTACAAAAAAAAGCAATTTATTCTTAATTCAAAATTTACAAAAGTCGCGATTTTTGTAAAAAAAATACCATTAAACTAGATATGAAATTATTCCGAATAAATAATGGTAAAATGCCGGCGATTTGAATGAATGAAATGTCTTGAAAGGCTTTAATAATGAAATAGCCAAAAGGAAAATCTACTTGTCATCATGGAAAATTTGACACGAAACACTATGAATAGAAAACGAATAGTTACTTTCTCACTGAACTATGTATTGTTGATGGAAAAATGCGTACGTTCTTAAAATAAACTCAATCAATAGTAATCACCGAAATTATTTTCCAGTTGTGCTTTTTAATGATGAATTAGAACGAAAGATAATTAAACGCATTCGTATTTTATAGATTTGAATGAATGAATGAATGTACATTACACGTGATGAGTATAATAAGGCACAAAACAAAGTAGGCTGGAGAATCTGTATCTGATAGATGGTCCTACAGAGAGATGTAGAACTTTGATGTCGATTTTTATAATCTATTTTAATAAATTGGTTGTTCCGAATCAATCAAATAGGGCGGGGTATTATGATAGATATTTTACCGTTACTAGTCCTTTGGTGTGGAATGGTCTGCCTCCTAGTATCAGAGATATAGGTGACGTGTGCAGCTTTAAAAATCACTTAAAAACAATCCTTTTTAGGAGGTCTTATCAACGTTTATGAGTGGGTTCGAATTCTGAGATGAAGCTTTTTTGAGGAGAGTTTGCTCTCTAAACGGCGCTATATAAATTGTCTTTGTATTATTATAATTATTATTATTATTGACAACCTCTGTGGCGTTGGTTAGACACGTGTCTTCCAACACGGAGGTGGCGGGTTTGATTCCCGCTGGAACCAAAAATTTTAAAAAAAGTTTCAGTCCGGTGTCACTTAAGGTGATAGTCTACTCTTGAGGCGTGAATTTCAGGCGTTTTTTAGACTAAATAAAAAAAAAAATATATATATATATATATATATATATATATATTTCGCACTCATTTTTTCACAGTTTGTTTATTGATGATTTGAGAATACACAAAAAAAATTAAAATTCAAGATGTTATCAGCTGTTATATCTTGTAAAAAAATGGGGTAAACTGGTCAACCTGATTGAAACCCCTTCGTAAATCTGAAACAAAAATCATAAACAGTTTCTTGATAAGAAATAATGTTGTTATAGTAGGTACCAAAGAGAAAAAGAATCGTAAAATAATTTTTTTTACCCTTTTTTCAGTTTTTTTAATTTTTTTAAAATAGTAAAAAAATAGTTTTGAATTTTTCAAGGAAGGAACGATAGAAAAACATTTATCAAAGTTTCATGTCAAATTTGAAGCCAATAGATTGGATAAAACTTGAGATTTTATGTCGACCAGGTCGAAAAAAAAAAAAAAAAAAAGTTTTGAGATTATTGTCTGAGTCATTCCGATGCGGCGTAATTGCTGCATCATTTATAGCTATAACTTCGTAAATATTAAGAATTTTTAAATTTCCTTTTGAGAACATATTCTTAAAGGTCTAAACTTTAAGAATATGCAAAGAAACAATTTTCTATAGTAGAATACCCCTTTAAGGCTCATAAACATCTTTCTGATTGGTTGGGATTGCCACATGACCATAATGTACACAAAGAAAGTATTACATACGATTCACTCTGACGTTGCTATATCTGCCAGACCTGATTTGTTTATTAGGTTCGAATCCCGAGTTAGAGCACCCTTGAAAAGACTCTCTCTAAATAGTGCTATATAAAATTGTTCTTTGAGCATTGATTTATTGATTGGTAGAGAAGACGGCTGTGAAAAAGAAATAAAAATACGAATATAAATTGCTAAAACGCCATGATCCGTTTAGTACAAACGTGGAGAGATATTTGTATTTCTAATTATATCAAAACAAAGCTTGACCGATCTCGAATATTTTCTATATTCTTGTTTGGTGCTGGAACACAGTATAAGTTTGGGAACACAATAATGAATTGAAAGTCCTTTCTACCTACCACAACAGAGAAACGACGTGAGGCGCACACTTTGAAAGCCTCTGCTATTCTATATTATAGCTTTTATACGTAATAAAATTTATTGTTTCGTTGGTATCCGACTTGTACGACATAAAATCTTGTTGAGTGTAAGCATTTTTAGAATATCCATCGGTTTCAGACCCTAGTCGGTCTTTTGACAGTGTTTTATAATGACGAAATGGCGGCCTTCTTTAAATATTTTTATCATAATTATCACCATCTCACCATATTCGTATTGAGGTACACACATAGCTGGACAAATGACAGCGTCTTCAAAATGTGTGTCTAATATTTATTTTCAACCTACGAAAGTACGATCATATAACTTCTTACCAGAAGGCATTGAACTGTTTGAATGTTAGAAATAGACGCCAAATTCACATACTGTCTCTATTGTATATTATCCTTAATATACAGTCCCGCCGCCCCCTCTTATCTCGCCGAAATTTTTCAGCGTCTTTCCAATCATGGATTAGCACTACGCTCAAACAGAGATTGTTTATTGGCCTTTCCGGTTCACTGCTCCTCTTTTTTTACGTCGTCATTTACTGTCCATGCAGTGAGACTCTAGAATCAGTTACAAACCAATATAAGACTCGCTCCGTCCTTGGCATGCTTTAAAAAGCGACTGAAAAAAATATTCATTTCTAGTCAATAAAATAACGTGTTTCATTCCCGATTTTTCTTTACCTTTCCTCTCCACCATCTCTTCTTTTTCTTTTGATTGATGATATCTCACTTTATATGTAAAATAATGTTCGTCAGTCTTTGTGAGGTTCGTGTGCATATGCTCACGTATATGTTTATGGATTTCGTGGGGATGGGTAGTCATTTGAATGATTTATGCAACCATATAACTTGCTTTTACTTTTGTCTGGTTGGTTGGAAGAGATTGCCACCTGGCAATAATCCCGCTAGATTGCATTTGCAATAAAAGTGTTTAAAATATCTGATCAACCAGCCTGCGGACAAAAAACGCCTGTGCGTGTATTCGTGTATTATGTGCAAGCCTGTAGCACTTCAATAAGTCTTAATATATCAAACTCAAAGTGCCACAGTCTTGATATATCAAACTCAAAGTTCCAATGGCAAGGAGATCAAAGTTGTAGGACGATCGGCAGATTTAATCTGCTGCTGCCTTTATGAAGCAGAGTTTTTTTCAGAAAGAGCTATTTAGCGCTGCTTTGCAACGCTATAATAATTTATAATACACAGCACATAAACAACAGAAACACACAAATTTCTATGTAAACCTATTGAAGAGTAAAACGATTCCGAAAAAGGGAATCCACCAGAAATCGAGCCTGAGCGCTCGCTTGCTAAATGTGAATGCTAACCGTTACACCACGGCTGCCACGACACATACTATATATGCTAATTAATTATACTGTATCGTATTACACTTTCGTTGTACATAGTACGACCTGGTGGGCTTATTGCCATTTGTCGATCTCTTCCAACTTACAAGAAAGATGTATAAAATCTGAAAAACGTATGTAAAAATGCCCCAGTCGAGTTTCTTTTCTACAAACATGAATGACGCCTGATCTGGAGGTCGTAGAAGATGAGCCCATACCGCTTTATAGCATTCGATTTAAATATTGTAATTTCTTTTGAATTATGTGGAACCTATATTAGGTCTCAAGCCCGGATAAAGGAGGAGAGACTCCTTTCCTAATTTATTTCCCCTCCCCATAAATTTACCCCCCACCTTCAATCCTCTACTTGCTCATTTTAGTTTATCCCCATCCCTATCCATAATGGCGCCCAGCATGCCGGTGTGCTCCGATCGTCTCACCTCGGTGTGCCATCGGCTTCAGTGCAACGGTGGGGCCGGTGAGTTTGCTGGTGTGCAACGGCTCACTCACTTAAAACAAAGTCCATAGCATGATTTCGCTTTCCAACAGAACGAGCAAACCTAAACGCAAGATGAAGAACGGTTCAAGATTGACGTTGGAGTGGCGAGGAGATCCTCTACTACAAAGTCCAGCAACGGCGACAATATTAATGTATAGTACCCGGCGGTAAATAATACGCATCGGGTTTAAGAAAAAGACTGTCGCTTTGTAGAGCGTCGTCTCTGTCGCACGATATGCTAACAGTCCGTGCGACAGAGACGACGCTCTACAAAACGACAGTCTCTTTCTTAAGCCCGATGTGTATTACTTACCGCCAGGTACTGTATATGTTTTGCTTCAATCCTTTGATTCTACTAATAATTAACGAGTTTATTGTTATTAATTTATTATTAAGGGAAAACAATTTTAAAATCCTTTTTAAAAAAAAATTAATGGAAATCTCACCCCCCCCCCCCCCCCACCCCCGCCCCGGGCTGAAGAACATGCATCTTACCAACTAGGCCACGGGAGGCCGTCATATATTTTTCCTTTCTATTTTGAAATACATTTTTTACTCATGCTATGTCCAAAACCCTTGTCAAGCATCCTGTCACAACAGTTCACTATTCCCTCTTCCTTAATTTGATTGATTTGGTCGTGACACTCTTTTCACTTCTTCCCAATCTTGTTTTACCTTACACGATAAGTAAACCCGTTAAATTTGACTGTATACAACCAAAATGTGATACAACAATATACATTATTTATGAAATTGTCGATACAGATCAATAATAAAATATTGTTCTCCCCTGTCTCGAGGAATGGAGACCCATAAACTTGGATGCATTCAAATAAATTGTTGACGACATCATATATTACGTATATTCTCAGAATGGAGTAATATAAAATGGTATCTTCTGATTGAGAGGTGTCTAGACTATATAATGCGATAGCCCTTAAAACCTTATGGATACCCCAGGAATACTAGCATGTATCAATATAATAAATGTCAATGCGAGAATGTCACAAGTCGGAATAAATACTTTTGAAATTATGTTCGAGTACTACAGAATACGGAATGAAAGTAAACCAATGACGATATACATACAATATTAAGTAGGATTTTTCGTTAACTCTCGTGTGCTTTCTTTCTTATAGTCGTATGTTCAGGACTCTCGTCCATGATATTATTCATAAAATGGCTAAGACATGTCGTTCACAGAGCCCAGAAAGTTGCCTGTAGTTTCGTAAAAGATTTCGAATGCAACAAAACTATCCTTTGACGACATTAAAACGGAATAACCATAACATCTATCAAGCTGCCGGATTTTCCATTCGGTTGAACCTGAAAAAGCTCAGATGGGCTGGTCATATCCAGAGGATGCAGGATGAAAGGGCCACCAAAAGGATTCTGACTGGGCTCCCAAGAGGAAAGAATCGAGAGACCACGACTTCGTTGGGAGGACAATGTTATAAGTGATGTATTGGAACTGATGCGAATCTTAAAGTGGAGAACGGGTACTAAAGACAGAGATACGTGGAGATAAAAATTTAGAAGGTTGAGTCTCGATATGAGCTCCATTGCCATTGAAAACGAAGGTCACACCCCTATCCTCACATATGTATATAATTGAAAAAAAAACATGTTTCATTCCCGGTTTTGCTTTCCTTTACAACATCGATTGGTGACTTTTATGAGGGTATGGACTGAAAAACATCTGGTGTCCTCGCGGCTGGTCTCGCCCTATATTGATGGAGTGTATCTCGGCCGAGGAAATGTTATGAGATGAGCCGAGACTTTTTGATAGTTTCTCTCTTAAAATTATTTTCTGCAGTTTATGTTGATATACTTGTGTGATTTCTGAATGGTATATATACTCGTACAAACTATATTGCTATCAATAAACCTATATTTATTTATTATTTATCGTTATTTAGAGCAAAATTGATCAATAATATACAAGCCAGGAGTGCAAGATGTATGTGGAAGAGAGAGAGACCGAGGAAAACGTGACTAGACCAAATGGGCCAGATTTTGAAAGAAGGTAAAATGAGAAGTCTGAATAATAGAAGATTGTGCATGACGAAATATGTGAATGTGGATAAGGCGAAAGTTCTGTATTTGGATAAAAAAGTTTGGAAATCTGTTCTTTCTGCCTATCCCACAAGCAACACGGCGTGATGACATGTATGGTGTATATCATACATTTACAAGTGTATATACGATATAACTTAGCTTTCCAAGGAATTATCAGCATCCGTCTTTAGCATCACATCTCTCAAATGCATCTACTTTATTTCTTATTTTTGGCCAGTGTTCAGGTCTCCGCAAAAATTTTTTTTTTCGTTTTCTTGAGCTGTGACATTCTTGTATTAAAAAGAATATATAATACATATAATCATACTATTTCAATCCTGGATACTTAATACATTGTCATATTATGGCTTTATTGCCAGAGCGCTTATTTGTTCGGTCCCATATAAGAGACAATATTGAATTTAATATGTTTAATGGACGAACGAGCAACATTGAAGGATTAATGGTTTGTGGGATATTTTAACGTGTTACAGAATGTCTGTAACCGCAATATCGGTTTAACCAGTTTGCTACACAATAACGTATCTAAAACGGCCTAAAGGTTTTCTATATTAACATCTAATTATATATTTAATTTCACCTTAAGTGGATTTTCAATTTTAAAATTTTAATTACAATTTAATCATTTTAGTATTTCTACCCTGTCATTTATTTTAATTCTATTTAAAAATAAGCTTAAATGCTATTTTTTTTTATTATATTTGAAATTTGTTACTTTTTTTATTTTTATTATATTGTTTGTTATAACATACTCGTATATGGAAGCTTCATTGATTTTTTTTGCATCGATGCCTCAATAAAAACTAACACTCCAATGAAATTTTAAAAAAAGAATCACAACTGACTACATTGTATTTAACTTTCGTTGAATACTATTCAACATGAATGGTTTATTGCCATATTGCAAACTCTTCCAACCAACCTGAAATATGTTAAAGACTTAAAGTTAAAACCAAATGTAAAGCCTTTTAAAAAACGGGTACCAAGAGGAATTTAACCTACGACTCCCGGAGTGAAAGACTGTCGTCTTATCTACTACGAGTAGGTCACGAAGGTCTTCGTATGAATACATTCATGTGGAATGACGTCCGAATTTTGTTTTACTGTACGTGATACAGTTATTATGGAGATTGAATGCTTGAAGTATTCTTGGACAATGATCTTTTAGAGTCAAAGGAATTATATTTATACGTGGGAAAGAGGAAATGAAAGATCACTTATTGGTTATGTGTGCGTGAATTCTTCACTGCAAAAGATCATTCTCGGTACAAGACTGTTTAGAGGAGCAGATCGGCTCAGGCCATTATTTAGTGATGAGCTCAATAAATATCCTCCGTGGGTGGCGATTTGGTATACGCATAAAAGTGTCGGTTGTGAGAATCAGATGTGATAAACTGCAAGATGACGAAAAGAAAGAGAAATTTAGAAAGAAAAAATGGGAATGATAAGTGATAGATGAAGTATTGAAGAAGAATGAATGAGTATGAAAAATATACTGTTGAACACATCAAAATATGTCTGTGGCACGGTGAAAGTTGGATGTAAAAAAACGGGTCCTGGCCTTTCTGGTTAATTGTGAAAGATGGTATGTATATTTGTATTTTATAGCCGTGTAACTTTCCTTTTTCAACTCTTTCTGGGTAATTGTGAAAGATGGTATGTATGTTTGTATTTTATAACCATGTAACTTTCCTTATTTAACTCTTTCTGCTTAATTGTGAAAGATGGTATGTATATTTGTATTTTATAGCCATGTAACTTTCTTTATTCAACTCTTTCTGGTTAATTGTGAAAGATGGTATGCATGTTTGTACTTTATAACCATGTAAATTTCCTTATTCAACTATTTCTGCTTAATTGTGAAACGTGGTATGTCGTTTGTATTTTATAACCATGTAACTTTCCTTATTCAACTCTTTCTGCTTAATTGTGAAAGATGGTACATATGTTTGTATTTTATAACCACGTAATTTTCCTTATTTAACTCTTTCTGGTTAATTGTGAAAGATGGTATGTATATTTGTATTTTATAGCCGTGTAACTTTCCTTATTCAACTCTTTCTGGGTAATTGTGAAAGATGGTATGTATGTTTATATTTTATAACCATGTAACTTTCCTTATTTAACTCTTTCTGCTTAATTGTGAAAGATGGTATGTATATTTGTATTTTATAGCCATGTAACTTTCTTTATTCAACTCTATCTGGTTAATTGTGAAAGATGGTATGCATGTTTGTATTTTATAACCATATAACTTTCCTTATTCAACTATTTCTGCTTAATTGTGAAAGATTGTATGTCATTTGTATTTTACAACCATGTAACTTTCCTTATTCAACTCTTTCTGGTTAATTGTGATAGATGGTACATATGTTTGTATTTTATAACCATGTAACTTTCCTTATTCAACTCTTTCTGGTTAATTGTGAAAGATGGTATATATGTTTGTATTTTATAACCATGTAACTTTCCTTATTTAATCTTTCTGGTTAATTGTGAAAGATGGTTTGTATATTTGTATTTTATAGCCATATGTAACTTTCCTTATTTAACTCTTTCTGGTTAATTGTGAAAGATGGTTTGTATATTTGTATTTTATAGCCATGTAACTTTCCTTATTTAACTCTTTCTGGTTTATTGTGAAAGATGGTATGTATATTTGTATTTTATAGCCATGTAACTTTCCTTATTTTACTCTTTCTGGTTAATTGTGAAAGATGGTATGTATATTTGTATTTTATAGCCATGTAACTTTCCTTATTTAACTCTTTCTGGTTAATTGTGAAAGATGGTTTGTATATTTGTATTTTATAGCCATGTAACTTTCCTTATTTAACTCTTTCTGGTTAATTGTGAAAGATGGTTTGTATATTTGTATTTTTTAGCCATGTAACTTTCCTTATTTAACTCTTTCTGGTTAATTGTGAAAGATGGTATGTATATTTGTATTTTATAGCCATGTAACTTTCCTTATTTAACTCTTTCTGGTTAATTGTGAAAGATGGTTTGTATATTTGTATTTTATAGTCATGTAACTTTCTTTATTCAACTCTTTCTGGTTAATTATGAAAGATGGTATGTCGTTTATATTTTATAACCATGTAACTTTCCTTATTCAACTCTTTCTGCTTAATTGTGAAAGATGGTATGTCGTTTGTATTTTATAACCATGAACCTTTCCTTATTCAACTCTTTCTGGTTAATTGTGAAAGTCGGTATATATGTTTGTATTTTATAACCATGTAACTTTCCTTATTTAACTCTTTCTGGTTAATTGTGAAAGATGGTATGTATATTTGTATTTTATAGCCATGTAACTTTCCTTATTCATCTCTTTCTGGTTAATTATGAAAGATGGTACGTATGTTTGTATTTTATAACCATGTAACTTTCCTTATTTAACTCTTTATGGTTAATTGTGAAAAATGTGCCATTTAGCAATGAGCTCGTCAAGTGTTGATGCAATAAATAAAATAAATATCTTGTTAATCATTTTAAGACATGTTAGTATGAATGAAAAATAAAATCCGATTCCGCCATGTCGACCATAGATTATGGACACGGATTACAAATCGTGCCGCAGAACGAGAAATGCGGACATTTTGTTATTCGTTCGTAACATTACTTAGAAAATGCAATTTGAAAAGAACTGCCTATCTTACATCAAAATTACGTATCCGTCCGCGTGAAAATGAAAAAAAAAAGACTGGAGAAAAATCTTGGGCCGTAATTTAAAATGGATTTCCACAGAATGAGTAATGTTCCGGCCACGGAGCTTTGCGCGGGAAATGAGGGTTTAATTTTCACAGAGGCGGGAAGGGTTGCCATTTTAAGTCAGCGAAATCCTTTATCTGTTTCTTCGGTTGACGTTTCAATTATTATTTTTCAAGGTCCCTCCCCTGTTTTTGCGGCAAAGAACATCACTTAGATAATATTATAAAATTAGTTGTTATCGCCAGTACTTTCATAATTTAAAAAAAAGTTTAATTTATTTACGCTACATATATTTTTCTTTCTCTTTTCTAATCATGTCGTATGTTAATTTTAATCATGTCACTAGGCAAAAATTAAATTTAATTTGTTGCTGACAATAATCAATAGACTCGATTAATTTAATATACTCCTAACAACCATTTTTTTTGTTATGGCAATTAAAGTCGGGAAGAATATTTTGTGCGAATGCAGTGTGCTTATCGGTGGGATAAGTTGACGTTTTTATTGGAGTTTGAAGATCTTTTTTTTCGTGAGATGGTCGATTTTTGTCTTTATATGTCTCGTCACTATATGGTCTTATTGTTAGCGCAGAAAGAAGTTATCTGGTGTAATGGACAAGATTTTTTTTGTTGAGGGGCTGTTTTTCCCGCTGGGTTTGTCGCCATTCTACTAAACGAAGTAAACTCTCTGTAGTGGGATAAAAGTACGAACCTGGAAAGAAGCGTTATATTTTCATGCCGTAAATTGTTATTTAAATATAGTATTTTATGCGAGTTGCAGGATGCCTACCAGTGAGACAAATTGACGTTTTCTTTGTAGCTAAGATCCATTTTTTTTATTTTTGAAGAGGCTTTGTCTCTGTCTCCTCGTAAAAACTCATTAAAACAGGAAGAAATCTTTTGATGTGCAAGACGAGGATTTTCGATGTTGTCGTAGAGAGGCTGTTTTTTCCGCTGAGAGGGTACGCCGTCATTCCAAAAAAGAAACAAACAATTTCTCCCTGTAATAATAGAAAAGTACCAACCTGACAATAAGGATTATATTTTCAAATCATAAATTTTAATAAAATAGTAAAAAGAATATTTTTGGTAATTTGTACGATTCTATTAGGTGTTAACATGAGTTGTGTCCGTTTTTATTCCAATTTTAAAAATGAGCACCAAAAGTAAAACAAAATGGTAAAGGTCATTCGAAAGAAAATTTTCTGCTCTACAAGAAATTGTGTTTGCTTTTACGTTACATATATTATATTTTTTTTATTACAAGCTTTCAAAATAGAATGTCAAGTAGACTAAAGTGAGCATTTTCGACACCTTCTTCTGTTCGCGTTCAATCGAGGGAATAAAGCTGTCAAAGCTGCTCGCGATATTTGCGAAGTGTACGGTGAAGATGTTATGAATGTTTTTGCGTTTCAAAGACGGTAATTTTGACCTGAAATACATGAAGCGTTCCGGACGACCAATGGATTTTGATAAGGACCGCTTAAACCATATTATTCATGAAGATCCCCTTCAAACAACCGTAGAATTGGCTGAGCAGATGAATTGTAGTCACATGACTGTATACCGTCATCTTAAATCAATGGGAAAAGTCCAGAAGTTCGACGCTTGGGTTCCACATGTTTTGAGTGAAAACAACAAAAATCAACGTTCGACAATAATTTCTGCTGGTTTGCTCGCACGTCATCGAGCTACGCATGGCCACAATCAAGGGTTCCTGTACCGCATCATTACTGGTGATGAAAAATGGTGCCTTTATGTGAATATGAAGAAACGGAAAGAATGGGTTAGTTATGGTCACACAGCAACGCCCAGAGCGAAACAAGGTTTGCATCCGCGCAAGACGACGATTTGCATCTGGTGGGATTGGCAAGGCGTCATCCACTACAAGATACTTGAACGCAATCAGACAGTCAACGCGGAGCTATACATTCTGCAAATACGGCGGCTCAACACTGCAATTCAACAAAAAAGGCCGGATCGGCAATATGGCGTTATTCTGCAACACGATAACACCCGCCCTCATATCGCCAACATTACGAAAAATACCATTCAAACGCTTGGTTGGGAAGTCCTATGGCACCCTCCATATTCTCCAGACCTCGCGCCGTGGGTTTTCACCTTTTCCGGTCGCTTTCGAACAATTTGCGCGGCGTTTCCTTGTATAATGACGTCGAATTGCGGACATGGTTGGACGAATTCTTCGAGTCAAGACCGGATGGTTTTTATCGCACAGGCATTGAAAAACTTGTAAAACGTTGGCAAGAAGTTGTAAATAATGAAGGTGAATACATTATTGACTAATTTGTTGTAATTTTTTTTTGTTGTGTCCTCTTGTTCTCTTCATTTGAAAAAAAAACGGATACAACTTATGTTAACACCCAATATATACTCGTATTTTAAACGGTCAAGGGATATATGGTATAAGATAAATTAGGGTTATATAGTCATTTATTGATAATAAGAACGAACGTCTCCGACAATGAATAGTGGATTGATAGTTGGATACGTTATTAAACTTCTGGTTTGATACTTAATGATGTTCTAAATTTCTTTAATAATGTTGATTGGGAAACTGGCAATTCCGTTTATTTTAATTTTTTTAACATTTTTTTGTGATTTGCCCATTCATTTCGCATTGTCGTTGCCCTTGAGCTTGATTTGTTTTTTCCTACTCAAGGTCTTGTGTTAGTGATGGAATTTAATTATTTATTTTTAATATTTTACATATTACATTGGTATTTTCTTGCACTTTATTTTGAAAGCTATGCGTATTCTAAACTTTTAAGTTTTTTTTAAGATTTTGCTATTTTTTGTTTTATAAATGTTGATTTGAAAATAAAATTTAAAAATTATTTAAGTACTTTATCAATTAACAAATAAAACTGGTTCAATGAACCGGACCAAATTTAAAAGTCACTACGATGCCATAGCTTAACATAACATATATACTCGTAGCCCTATTTTGTAAGTAAGTACGACCCCTAGCTGTCTTCCGACTCGAGGATCTTGGGTTCTTTTTTTTTTAATCTGTCAAGTCTAGTTTTTACTTCGGGTGTATTAAAAACGTGACTAAGAGACAACATTCATCATGCCCCATCCGTCAAGCTTCAGTGATGTCTTATCGACAACTTTATGCCAAAAAACTACTGAATGCGTTTTGAAAATACTGTATCATTGAAATAAGCATTTATGAAACACGAGGAAGAAATTTAAGGCTAAGAAAAGTATGATATATTCAAACAGCCTTAGGACAGAGAAGTTTCGTATGCTTGGCCACGAAGGTCGTTATGATGTCACGAGAGTCACGATGCTCCGTCATGAGTTACACGACAGGGTGATAATGACTGAAGCCATAAGAGATCTTAAAATATACGATTAATATACATATTTTATTAAAAAAGGATGCTGGAAATAAGACCAAGAGATAACGTCCATACAAGATGAAAATTATTGATTGATGTGCATGGCCGCGCGGTAACCCGCTGGACTTCTGTGTGGAAGGTCGTCGGTTCGAACCTCGCTCTGTACTACTTCCCTCGAATGACACAGGATTTTTTCCGTCTAGTATTCGAGGGTATACAGATACCTGTGGCTTTGGTCACATCTATTATTTTAAAAAATCACGGAATAGAGAAGTATTTCATATATTGTTTATAGTTAAGGCATTAACGTTGTGGAGGTTTAAAGACATTGTAATTTGTTTTTATCAAACACTGTTTATTGCACTTTCGTGAAATACTTAGGCCTCACCTTAGACAGTAGACTCACGTGGCGCAAACACGCCCTCATTGTAAAAGCAAAAGCTCTCGGAACTTTAAAATCATTATTCCCATTGGTCGGTAAATTCAGTAAATTAAGTCCGCGCACTAAACTCCATCTTTATAAAGCGATCATCAGACCGCAATTGACATACGCCCTTCCGGTATGGGGCTACGCGCCGGTAACCACGATAAATCACATTCAAATGGTCCAAAACAAAGCCCTCCGCATGATATTAAACGCGCCCTACATAGTTCGTAACTCTAGACTCCACGCGGACACCGCACTCGAAACTATCCCCGATCACATGCGAGCTCTGGCCGAAAGGTTTTACAGTTCAATATCAAGACATCCCAGCCCCGTCATACAAAATCTCGGAAACTACAACGCGAACACCAATTACAAGCACCCACGTCCAAAATCTATTCTCCGCACCCGCCCACCCGCAAACGCCCCCCCAACTGCAAATGACCCCGTCACTCTGAATGCCCCCCCGTCTTCTACACCATTTTCTACACCATTTTCTACACCTTCTACACCTATTTCTACACCGACACCGACACCTCAAGCGGCAGACGACAGCCTCCCACCATAGGCAATCGCGTATTTCCCATATTTATGTATTAATATATTTTTAAAAGTCACACACGTCTCCCCAAATACCCATATTTATATACAACATCCTATGATTTACTCACCATCATCTCACCTCCATTTCTTTCTCACCACCCATCTAATATATATAAGCGTGTGTGACATCGCACATCCACAAATATATGTATATTCGTATGTAATATCATTTATATAACATCACATGTATACAAGTATTTAACGTCTTATTATTTCTCATAATCATTCATCAAAAATTACATAAAACTATCCCTCCCCGTCTCCTAAAACAGGAACCAAAATATCCAATTAAATATCATATCAGTCAGAACTTATCCGATGAAGGAGTAAGGCGTCCTACCATTGGACCGAGACTCCGAACGAGATATTCATCACTTGGCGGTATAACCCTACCGGTGTCAAGGCTTTCACCTCGTCTTCAGGGGAGCACAAACAAGCCTTGTTTGTGCTCCCCTGAAGATGAGGTGAAAGCCTTGACACCGGTAGGGTTATACCGTTACAAAAAGTGGAATAAATAGTGTTTGATAAAATAAATTACAAAGAAGTATTTCATGTACAGTTCCCGTTTCCTTGATTTTTGTGAATTTACAAGTGTTATTTTTTATAAAATAAATATTTATTATTTAAATGATAAGAATGTGTAACGGGATTTTGTATTTGTGTTATCGAAAATCGGAAAGAAGTATCGATTTATTTTTTCATGCTAAATATCCTCAGTGAGATACAGGCAATAGCCTAGTTTACTGGGGGCACGACAAATGAAAGGCAACAAACCCAGATTCATTAAAATTGTACGCCCAAATCAAATTGCCAGTTGTTTTTCGCAAATTATGTATATTTCTTGTCATGTGTAAATAAATAAATAAATAAATGCTCTATTTTGGTGTAATTTGAATATGGAGGATTTTTTTATACTTATAACTGATCTAACATACTCGTACATATGTTTCTTTATTTTTTGTTTTCTTTTTGGTATGTGAACCTACCTGTCTTAAGACGGACGCCTAGTTAGGTCATGAAGTAATTTGCATATTTCATGGTAAATATTAAGAAAGTATAAATAAATTGGAAAAAAATCATCGAGCCACAAAAAAACGTGACAGTTACCACCGGTTCCCTCTGTTACCGCACAGTCGTCGCTAAATTGATATCACAGCCTCCTACATACAAAGTGTACAATATGAATTGACTGTTTTAAAGCGGAGAATGAAATGCGGGGTGGAGTGAGTAAACGAATATTAAGAAAGCGTCTGCCCTTATGAATACAACATGATGTGTAGGCAACGTACAAACAAACAAATTAAATCAAATACTCGTAACTACTCGTACAGCACATTTACGCGTTTTTATGCAAATAACAAAAGTTCAATAGCTCACGTTCAGTTTAACTTTGAAACTTTCTCAGTTAATTGAATTATTCTTAACAGAGGAGTGTTTACAAACTCAGAAGTTTATGTTTTGTTGATGATTTGTGTCAAAGACATACGCGTGTTTCGCGAAATTTCTACTTTCTCTAAATGTTTTTCGAGGAATTTCTGATTTTAGCAAACATTAACCTCCCCTTCTTTATTATTCCAAACAATTCTCTAATTTTCTTCAGGAGTTAGAAACTTTCTTTCTTAATTATCCTTTTTTTTATTTTTGGCATGAACATTCAATTAATTATGAAAAGTTTATATTTAATACACGAATAGTTCTCACTTTTCGAACAAATTTTAGAAAGAACACACTCGTTAAAAGTGATGTAGCGAAGGTATATTACGCCCGAGGGCAAGCCACAAAATCTGCGCCCCCTTTGCACGAAGTGAGGGCTAAGTACACACATACCTCGCTTTACAGATGAGATGCGTTCTTGAAAAGTGATCCGTAAAACGAATTAATTTTTCCACTTTAAAACATATTAAATATGCATGATATTTATCATAAAGAAAAAATATCAATAAAATTTAAAAAAATATATGTGGCATATTCTGAAATATATGCGAGTAGAACATTTATAATGAAGAATAAAATATATATATATATATATATATATATATATATATATATATATATATATATATATATATATATATATATATATATATATATATATATATATATATATATATATATATATATATATATATATATATATATATATATATATATATATATATATATATATATATATATAAATAATTACAACATTTATAATAAAGAATTCAAAAATTTCATATATCTGTTCTCTAAACGACACTTAATAAAATGTCCTTTCATTATTTTTATATAAAAGCCAACTGCCCCAAAAATAATAATACCAATATTCTGATATAAAAATGAAATGAGATTTTTTTCAATTATAAAAAAAGTGACAACTATTTTTATCCCAGGGCACTTAAATGTATAGAGACGGTCTTGGAAATAATGCATATATTTTACCGAAAAAAAATATTGATAGAAATATTAAATTTATTTAATCAATGAGTTGCAGGTTGATTTTGTATGAAAAAAAGTTGCAATTTTACTAACACTAGTTTATATTATATTTGTACACAAAGGATTAAAGCATTCGATACTTCATTAATAATTAAATAGTATTGTTGGTTGGATCCTTGTGTATTAGACCAATTACAGCTCAAGAATAACGTTTTTTGCTTTGATGATAATGATAACAAAAAAATGCTTCATCACGCAAGTAATTTATTTAATGGACTAAATCTTCATTAAAGTCTCTTTTTAAGAAGGCACATCCTCATTAGTGAAAATTTGTTCACGCTGGCTACACCAGAGTTAATAAAAGAACAACTTTTGTGCAGATAGTGCGAGCGATAATTCCTGGTGGTAAAATGCTTCGCAGAAGATTTTGGAATCGTTAGCCGATGGTGTATAAATAATGTGAATGGGTCCAATGTATATTTAAGACTTATAAATAACGGCGACCTCCACCTAATTGTTAAAACACCTGTCTTCCAACTTAGTAAATTGCGGGTTCGAATCCCCTTGGTGTCCTTTTTTTCTAAATGGTCTGGTTTCCACTTATGAATTGTTCTGGGTTCGTATACATACATATATATTTATTTATTTTATTTATATAATACTTGTACATACCAATAAATCTATAAATACACAATTTGCGAAAAAACAACAGGTAATTTAATTGGGAGACAGTTTTAATGGATCTGGGGTTGTTGCCTTCCATTCGTCGTGTCCACAATAAATATCATCATGCTATTTCCCTATCAGGGTACGCAGATAGGCTAGAGCGCCAGACTATCATATCTTGACACACATCCTTGGCCTCTTCTATATTCATACACTTCATCATACAACTCTCTGGCTTTTTACGTTTCCTTCTTTCAAAACGTAATTTATTTTATCCAACCACACTATCCTTGGTATTCCTCTATCACGCCTTCCACGCTCAATCGCACTATTTATTTGTTTTGTTAGTATTTTTTTCATTTATTCATTCTATACGCCCAAACCATCTCATAATGTTCTTCATCTTACTCAACAAATCAACCTTAAGTTCACATTCAATCCTTAGAGACTTTATTCCATATTCTGTCATATGTTATCATCCCGTGTATTATTTTCAGTGCACGCATTTCTAGAGCATTTATTCGATTTTTTCAGTATCTTTCCACGTCCACGTTTCACTCCGATGCATAAAAATTTGTACTAAAATACTGCTGTACATTTTGATAATCGAATGTATAAGTTGAAGAACCCCATTGACTTTGTTTCCTATCGCTACACGATGTTCGATATCTCCTAAATAACAGAGTTTCTCAACTTGTTCCTGTCTTTCATTGTTCACCCATATATCGCTTTACTTTCCCTTTTACACTGTTCTTTCGCGGATTCACACTCAATCGGTATAAAGCAACGAACGTTCATGCACGGAACTCACAACGATTAATCAATGGTCAAAAATGGTACAAGCAGACGATTTAACAATCTGACTTTACATACCGTCAAAATAGATTGTATTCAAGCCCTGTCGTACAGCCTACATATTAAGATCTTCTCACGGTCTACTGAAAAGCAATTAGTGCTTTAACCGCCATCAAGTAGATGTCACTGAAGAGCAACTTGACACTTATTAACGACAACAAAATGTTTGTTTTGGTACATATTCAACCTCAGAAAATATGATTACGTCACATTATAACGTAAAATGTTATAAATCTTATTCAAAAAAACACTTACAGCATCGTTTCTCAACCTGTGGGTCGCGATCCCCAGAAGGGTTGCGTTGAAATATCAAAGGAGTTGCGAAAAAAAAAATTACGTGTACAAAAGGAAAATAACTCTTTTTTTAGGAAATGTGTTATTTGAACTTGGATCGCAAGTCAACATATATTTGCACTTTAATTAGTGAAGGTTTGAATATGTATATTACAGTGTCCCAACTTTGTTTCCTATTGCAGCTCGCCATTGAACATATATTTCCACTTTAACTAGAACCTGTTTAATTTAATTTATTTTAGTGCTCCGACTTTGTTTCCTATTGCAACTCACCGTTCAAATTTCAATATCTATCCATAAAATTCTAGAAAAATTCAATTATTCTTGTTCTATGTAAGTGTTGTTCCACTAAAAACATATCTAAGTTATTTACCACTATAAAATAAGTGTTCCACAACTACATAAGTCTACTTGGATAAATTTGGTAATATACATATTCGTACATGTATTGAATTTAAATATACATGTGTGAGGAGTTGTATTTCGCAAGATGTTTCCAGTTGTAGTTGAGTGTTGTCACTGTTTGTCAGGTTGATGAGAGCGTGCAACGGGGTTTTGTTTTTTGTGTAATCAAAAATCGGAAAGAGGTATCGATTTATTTTTTCATGCTAAATATTGAGATACAGGCAAAAGCCTAGTTTACTGGGGATACGACAAATGAAAGGCAACAAACCCAGATCCATTAAAATTGTATGTCCAAATCAAATTACCTGTTGTTTTTTTCGCAAATTGTGTATATTTCTTGTCATGTGTAATAATAAATAAATAAAAAAATATTAAATGATTTTAAACAATGACTGTAATTAATTTGTAATTGTTGTTTCTCTATGTTAGTTTAAGATAAGTTTTGTATTTTTGTCAATAATTTTAAGTACTTGTATTAATTTGTCATATGTGCATTTGTACATAACATAAAAGACACTGTTGTGTCGTAAATGAAATAAATAAATAAAATAAACATATCTCTCCCATTTAATTAGAAGATGTTTGACCAACTCCGGCTTATTATAACTTGCCATTGAATTTTATTTTGTCACTTTTGTTTCCAAACTGGGTGACTAAACCCGAACAGCTGATTTTCGATACCTTCATCCAATCCCTGAGATTTCAACAGATCTTGATATTGCTTGATATGACTTTTATATTCGCCTCATAGCTAAGCAAAATTTCATTCTTAAAATAACAAGTGTATACGTAGAAACTCTCCTTGTAAGTGAGCCGCACGAATTCATCTTTCATGGCGAGTTATTTTACTGCCAAATAGGTGTCCACTAACCGATACAAATTTTTAATTTGTTTTTAACATCACTTTTACCAGAGACGAATCTACACGATAAAAATAATTAATTAAATTTCCATACATAGATATAAGATAGATTGTTACTCGAACCCGGTCATTCCGTGAATTTGCTTGCGTGACTTACAGAACGATCGACTATTGATTAAAAAAAGTTTATAAAATAGTAGATCTCTCAGAAACGATGACACCGATAGACCAAATAATGCTTTGATCTGCTTGAAGAGCCACAAATAGACTAAATAATAGATGCAAGGTGAACATGCAGAGATGGAGTTTATTGTAGTAGCATGAATGTAATCGTGAGGCTAAAAAGGACTCAACACATGCTCGTATTAACTTGTCCGTTTATCAGGACTACATGCTTGAAGCAAGACCTGATTGATGCATAGGGTGGGGTGATCTCCATTGCCTCCTACTAGAAAAAGCCATGAAAAGACTCAAGAAGTCATGAATAGACTCAAAAAAACCATGAACAGACTCAAGAAATCATGAATAGACTCAATAAAGCCTTGAATAGACTCAAGAAGCCACGAATAGACTTAAGAATAGATGCAAGGAGAACATGCAGGGATGGGGTTTATTGTAGGAGCATGAATGTAATTTTGATGCTAAAAAGGACTCACAACACATGCTCGTATTTACTTGTCCGTTTATCAAGACTACATGCTAGGGACAAGATCTGATTGATGTGAATGATAGGGCGATCTCCATTGCCTCCTACTGGAAAGACATAGCATAATTGATGGTCCGAACACGAAAATGAATCAATGAATGAATAGATGTTGACTTCTCGTTGTTTATAAATTGTCTGAAAATCTTAAGACTCTTTTATATCTTACATACGTGTACATATATACCATCACGCTGTTCCCTGCTAGGGTAGGCAAAGAGGACAAGCACCAAATTATTCTATCTCGATACACATGGTTCGCCTCTTCTACGCCTTGTAAATATTGATCTTAAAGCTTTGTGTATAGGTTTATCTTACATACATATGGTATGTAAGTTTTGTAAAATAAGATTAAAATATTTAGCTACCCCTTCCTATATTTTCACTCAATTTATACACGTATACATTCATTTAGTAATATTTTAAATGTGTTAGTAAAAGTGGATTCGAATGCCGAGTTAGAGCGCCCTTGAGGAAAGTCTACTATCTAAACAGCGCTTTGTAAATTGAGCAAACAAATATACCATCACGCTATATCCCTATCTGGTTAGGCAAAAATGAGAGAGCATCAGACTTTAACATCGTGACATACACATTTTGCCTATTCTACATCCATACACCTTCTCATGCGTATCCTACGATTTCTCTTATTTCCACATTTCCTTCTTTCAAAATATAATTCACTTGATCCAACAATACTTTTATTAGTCCTTCTCTGTCTCGCTTCTACTAACATTTGAACTGTATATTGGTTTTGTTAGTCTTTCTTCGTTAATTTTTTTCACTTCTCCAAACCATTTCAGAGTCCTCTTCTTGATCTTACTTAATAGCCTTAAGTTTATTTTCATCCCTACAGTATTATTTTCCTGTATTTCATTGACAACATTTATTTACAATAACTTGTAGATCCTGGAGGATGGATACATTGGTACATCTTGCAATCTATGAGATTCGAAACAGTGGGTTTATCCTCCTCGGACCCGCGGGTCCATTTCACTTTTTTTTTTTAAATAAATGCGATGTATGTATAACATATGTATTTTTAAACTTGTGTAAGACCTTTTTATTTTTCACCAAACGCCCTGTAGGGAGTAGCGAGTGTATCATATACGATACACTGGGCCTGTACCACAACATTCATCGTGATGTATCAACAAAACACATACATTAAAAACTGCATTTGTTTATTTGAAAAATGTACATATTTTTAAACAACATTTTGTAAAAAGACATAATACAGTTATGTTTACTCTTAAAACAAGGATAAGCTTGACATTCGAGACAAAACATACAATTATTAAAAAAAATATTACAAAATTATATTTTGTGAAAAGACATAAAATAATTGCGTTTACCCGAAAAACATAGGTAAATTTTACACTCGGGACAAAATACAAAAGTTAATGATGAATATCCAGGAAATCTACATCTGGATCTGTTGGGATCTTTTTTGTGTTTCATAACAGGAAGATGTAATACATTTCCTCTAATAAAATCAGTATTTGGTAAAGGATTAACACATTTTCTTTTTACTTGAGGCGCATCGCCATCATTACCATCACTGTCAATGTATCTTCTTAGTGTTTTTCCATTCGATATTAATTCACAAGCTGTTCCATTTAAATTGGTAGTAGTCCAAAATATTAATCTTCGGGATCGGAAAGAGCGCTGATTACTCATGTTCTTTTTCCTTCATAAACGTAAAAATCCAAAGCAATTCCTCCTGGAGTAGTCATGATAAATACCTTCAAACCTACAGGATTCGGTTTACCCCAAACTACTTGTCGATACTTGCAGGTTGGTTCCTTGGAAAGGTATCATTTGCTCGTCGATTGATATGTTTTGTGTTAGAGCATTACCCAAGCAACCTCTTTGAACACTTTGTAGGAGTGGCCGAACTTTCCAAAAGTAGTTGTTATTTGTTTTCCTTGGCTACAGTATTATCGTCCACAGATTTAAGGTTTTTCCGCAATTTAAAAAACGGTCTCGTGACATATTATCAGCCACAAGCTCTATCCTTGTTTCTCGTGACTAGTATTGACGAATTAATAAGCTGATCCCAAAAAAAGTTTTAATTTCTTCTACTGAAATATCTATTGATCTTCCCATTCGCGCCAAATGCACTAATTTGTGCACATTAAGATATTTTGGAAAAAAGTTTCCTGAATGTATTGATGGAAATAATCTATGGGGTTTCTTATGTCAGAATCTTCCAACTTCTTGGAATGCCATCCTTTCTTGTGACAACTCTGCTGGATGAAAATGACTTACATGTTTCCAACGAGTCCTTGGATCATGATGTTATTGAGCCAAAGGAAAATCGTCATCATCGGATGATGTAATTTGAATGTCTTGGTTTTCTTCAAATTCAGGCTCCAAGGGTGGTCGAACTTCAAGATCGCAATATTCTGTGTCGGATGTATCCGAGTTGCACTCCATATCAGTCATTTGGGATCCATCGGAATAAGTAACTCCTCCAATATTTCAAGTTCATCAAGTCCTGTAACAACAAAAATGTACGTGTTAAGACCCGGAGTATCGTATGTGATACAATGCAAAAGATCGTGAAATCCTCGGTTGTTATTAAATATTATATCATTTATGATTCAAAACAGTTAGGTTTGTAGATACTTTACATTATAAATTGATAAAAAAACTGTTTTTAAGATACAAATTAACACTTACCAGAAATTTGAAGTGGAGACATTTTTTCAGATGAAATTTGGCAATTTCACTCCTCGAATGTCACGTGTTCACTTGACGCAACCGGCAAAAATTTTTAACAGACCGGTAAAGCAGTTTACTGCTGTGCGTGAGAAATTGGTCTCAATGAGTAAACTTAAATAGGATAGTGTAAATCATCTAAAAACTCGATGTATCAAATATGATACACGGGGCCGGGAAGAGGTTATATAGTATTACACTTCCGTGGTGAACAGTACAACCTGGCGGGCTTATTACCATGTGGCAATATCTTCCAACCAACCAGAAATATGTTAAAGAGGCCTGAAGTAAAAATCAGACAGGAATCCTTTTTTTTTTAATAATTGGGATCCAACGGGAATCGAACCTGCAACCTCTTGGTTAGACAAGCGTCTTACCAACTAGGCTACGGAGGTTGTCATGAGAAATCACACGACAGTTCATCTCGTAATTTAACTACAGATCATATTGAGTTGTGAAGCTTATGTTATAGAAATCAGAACATGTTGTTATTGTAGATCCGTGCCATTTTAGCGACAAATTAAAACTTTTGGAAAAAAACCTTTTAGAAGTAGCGACTTCAAAAGCCAATCCGCCAGTGTTATTGCGTCATCCAACCAATAAGAATTTGGAGCGGCTCATAAACCATTATTGAAATAAATGATGTTTAAATTGCAGTCAAAATGCGGTGACACGTTTCATTTGAACTTCAGTGGCGGACTGAACCGGCGGACTGCGTGAAATTTCCCGATGGGCTGAAACACCCAGTGTCCAGCTTCAAAATATTTACAAATATAACATCGCGCAATTTCCCTGTTAAGATAAGTAGAAAGAACACATCGCCATACTTTCCTTTTTGTTCCCTATCTCGACACATATCCTTTTTGTTCCCTTGACGCGACGTTGATGCTTTATACATATACATACATACAAATCACGCAATTTCCCTGTCAGGGTAGGCGGAGGACAGAGCGCCAGATTTTCCTGTCTTAACATATATCCTTTGCCTCTTCTACATTCATACCCCTTCTCATACAACTTTTACAATTTCTCTGAATTGCTTTGCTTTCATTTGCTTCTTTCAGAATATCATTAACTTGATTCAACTATACTTTCCTTTATTAACCTCTCACATTTGCACTTTATATCTGTTTTGTTAGTATTTCTTAATTCATTCGTTCCATATACTCGAACCATCTCAACGTACTCTTCTTCATCTTACTTAACTCATCAACTCATTTCGTTTTTTTTTCATACATTGTCACTCCATACATTATTCTCAATGCACGCATTTCTACAAAATTTATTTGGCTCCTTTGTCTTTTTCCACGTCCACGTTTCACTTCCATACATCAAAGTTGGCACCAAAATACTATTGTGGACTATCAATTTAGCAGATTTTGATGCTGTTCGGTCCGTGCATATCAGGAGCTTATTATCAAAACATGGCATGTCCATTTTTGTGCTGACAAGGATAGTGGTTGAATATTATTGTGTTTGACGTTTCAAACATAGTCTTGGTTTAAAAAATATCAGATTCACACAGTTTCTTCTTTATAAGCCATTCAAACTTTTGCTTAGCCTCAAAATACGTCAGGTCCAGCCTGCCTTGTTATCAAAACAAAGCTTGTCCGGTTCGACCAAAAATGGACTTGACTTATTTTGATAATAAGCTCCTGATATATACTCGTACTTAAGTGCCCCCTTGACTTTGTTTCATTTTGCTGCACTCCGTTCAATATCGCTCTTAACTCTTCCATAATCTGAGAAAATACTACCCAAATCGCACAATTCTTCAATTTACCCAAATCGCACAATTCCTCAATCTTTCAGTTTTCACCCATATCTCGCATTTACTTTTCCTTTCACACTTTTCTATCAGCATTAAATTATTAAACTATTATCTTCAGATTTAAAAATATCTTAAAGAAAATAAAAGAAACATAATTTGATCAGTCTTCAGAACAGAAAGATCACGCAGACAGAAATGAAGAAGTATTAACGACGAGTTATTTATTTACATATGAATGCATTATCTATTATTAGGTCCTTACATATGAAATTGGCGTTTTGCCGTACTGGCAACTTTGATCTCAAATATCTTCTCTTTGGTTAGGAATTCCAAATTCAAATTTATACAGCTATTTACTCAAGTATTTGTGTTTCGAAAATTATAATTCATTTGTTTTTTCCTCAATTGTTTTTTTTCTTTGCGTCACTCAGTTTACAAAATGGAAAACTTGAAATATCGCGTTATTTACGAGTACGAGTTCCACCGTGGCACCAGTGCTGCAGAAACGGCTCGAAGGATTAATGATGTGTATGGCGACGGTGCCGCAAAAGAAAACACAGTGCGTTTTTGGTTCCAACGTTTTCGTTCTGGAAATTTCAACCTGCAGAACAAGCCCCGTGGACGGCCGGAGACCAAAGTTGATAATGAAGAATTCAAGGCTATTGTGGAAGCGGATCCATCGCAAACCACGTCCGAGTTAGCTGCAGGCTGCGGTGTTAGTGATAAAACTGTTTTAATCCACTTGAAGCAAATTGGGAAGGTGAAAAAGCTTGAAAGGTGGGTACCTCACGAATTGAGTGAAGCAAATCAACAAACGCGCGTTGACTGCTGCGTTGCATTACTCAACCGGCACAATAATGAAGGGATTTTGAATCGAATCATTACCTGTGATGAAAAGTGGATCCTGTATGATAATCGGAAGCGCTCATCGCAATGGCTGAACCCTGCCGAACCAGCCAAACCATGCCCCAAGCGAAAATTGA
Source organism: Odontocerum albicorne (assembly GCA_949825065.1). NCBI lineage: Eukaryota > Metazoa > Arthropoda > Insecta > Trichoptera > Odontoceridae > Odontocerum > Odontocerum albicorne. The sequence continues at coordinate 24,369,430 of OX463859.1, read as the reverse complement.
CTCCAAAAAAGTTACTTGTGAGCGTTTGGTGGACTAGTGCTGGTGTCGTTCACTACAGCTTTCTTAAATCTGGCCAGACGATTACGGCAGATGTCTATTGTCAGCAACTGCAAACCATGATGGAAAAGCTAGCTGCTAAACAACCGAGGCTGGTTAATCGCTCTAGGCCACTGCTGCTTCATGATAACGCTAGACCACACACTGCACAACAGACGGCTACCAAATTAGAAGAGCTTCAATTGGAATGTCTAAGACATCCACTGTACTCTCCGGACCTTGCCCCAACAGATTACTATTTTTTTCGAAATTTGGATAACTTCTTGCAAGGGAAAAAATTCAACTCCGATGGGGCAGTCCAAACCGACTTCAAAGATTTTATTGATTCCCGTCCGAATGGTTTTTTTAGTAAAGGGATCGATGAACTACCTATGAGATGGCAAAAGTGCATAGATAGCAATGGTACATACTTTGATTAAATAAATATATTATATTAAAAAAAAATCAACTTTATGTTCCTCCCAAACAAAACGCCAATTTCATATGTAAGGACCTAATATATTTGAGTACCAATTTATTTACATATGAATGAATTATCAATTTGAGTACCAATATATTTACATATGAATGAATAATCTATTTGAGTACCAATTTATTTACATATGAATGAATTATCTATTTGAGTACCAATTTATTTATTTTACATATGAATGAATTATCAATTTGAGTACCAATTTATTTACATATGAATGAATTATCTATTTGAGTACCAATTTATTTATTTTACATATGAATGAATTATCAATTTGAGTACCAATTTATTTACATATGAATGAATTATCTATTTGAGTACCAATTTATTTACATATGAATGAATTATCAATTTGAGTACCAATTTATTTACATATGAATGAATTATCTATTTGAGTACCAATTTATTTACATATGAATGAATTATCTATTTGAGTACCAATTTATTTACAAATGAATGAATTATCAATTTGAGTACCAATTTATTTACATATGAATGAATTATCTATTTGAGTACCAATTTATTTACATATGAATGAATTATCTATTTGAGTACCAATTTGATGCATAGGAGTGAAACGTTGACATATAACAAGACTGAAAAATGCCGAGCTGTAGAAATGCGTGTACTTTAAATAATACATTGGGTAACTACTATATGTTATATATGACAATACGGAATGAAATGATTAGGAATGTGTCTGAAATTAAGATTGATGTGTTGAGTAAGATGAAGATGAGTATTCTGAGATGGTTTGGGCATGTGTAATAAATGAATTTAGAAAGACTAACAAAACAAATATGCAGTGCATATGCGAGTGGAAGATGTGGTAAAGAAAGACCAATAAAAGTATGACTGGATCAAACATACGACATTTTGAATGAAGTAAATATAAAAAGTCAGAAAAATTGTAGGAGCTCCATGATAAGGTGTATGGATGTAGAAGAGGCGAAATATGTATCGCAATAGGAAAGTATGGTGCTCTCTCCTTTCTGCCTATCTTGATATAGAGATGACGTGATGGTATGTATGTATTAACAATGAATTCACATTAACATTGCGAGTAGCTATGATTGCGGGAAAACTGGGCAAGAATCATGTAAAAACTGCACGGCATGTTGTATTTATGTTCTGCAGAAGTTTAACTTTCATTTGATGGTGGATAAGCACTTTTTTTATAGCATATTAATATTTTTTAACTCGACCCTGAGGAAATTACATTGAAGGTGTCCCAAAAAAATGTATACTCACTTTTACACCGTGCCGTTCAAGCAAGAATTTGTCATATCACGCATTTTTGAAGTGTTTAGAGATGAGAAAGATTTATTTCCAGAATAATAGTGCATATTTCTACTACCATTGTGATGTCAGGGACTATTTTGATAAAAAATTGCAGAACAGATGGATTGGATGTAGAGGTAGAATTGAATACCGACCTAGCTCCCCAAATCTCAACTATAGTTCGGAAATTCTAGGATGAGTCCTGTGACAGCTCACAAATTTGTCCCAATACAACCTTATGTAATGTATTTACCTAAATAACTTGCTATTTATTAGAATTGAGGCTAATATTAAAGTTGATAAAATAATTAGAATTACTGAACATCGTTACAAGGTTGTATTGGGGCAAATTTGTGAGCTGTCACAGGACTCATCCTAGAATTTCCGAACTATAATAGACTTTTTTTATGGATACTCATCAAAACTAAAGTTTATCATATATTAGGGGGACCGGAAAGAAATCAAAAAAAAAGTAATACATTTAAAAATTTTATTTAAAAAAAATACAAAAAGAAATTAATCAATGAAATAGTTTCCATCGTTTTCCAAGACCTTTCTCCATCTATCAGGCAGCTTTTCAATTCCATTTTTGTAAAAAAAAAATGGTTTTTCCTTAAAAAACTTTTCGATATGATTTTTTACTTCATCAATATTTTTGAATGTTTTATCGCGGAGGGAGTGTTCCAATGATCTGAAAAGGTGATAATCTGAGGGGGCTATGTCAGGGGAATAGGGGGGGTGAGGTAAAAGTTCCAGTCCAAGTTGCATTATTTTATTCTGGGTGATTATCGCAGTATGTGGCCGCGCGTTATCCTGTTGAAGCATCCTGGGTTGGTTATTGACCAAAAGTGGACGTTTTTTTCTTAGTTCCTCTTTCATTCTCTCCAGTTGTTGACAATAAAGAGCTGCATTAATTGTTTCTCCTGGTTTCAATAGTTCATAGTGAACAACACCTTCGATATCCCACCATACACAGAGGAGAACCTTTTTTAGAGTCAACGTTGGTTTTGGTGTAGGAACAGCCGACTGGCCCCGAGAAAGCCATTGTTTTTTTCGTGTGGGATTATTGTACAAGACCCATTTCTCGTCGCAAGTTATTATTCTTCGAAGAAATGGGTCCACTTTATACCTGGACAAAAGGGACGTGCATATCGTTATTCGCTGCTCGAGCGCAGCTGGCGTCAACACGTGCGGAACCCAAACTCCTTGTTTATGAATTTTTCCAATGCGACTAAGATGTTCCTGCACTGTTGACCATGGACAATCGAGTTTAATTGATAATTCAGCTATTGTTTGACGAGGGTCAGATTCAACCAATGACGTCAGCGCATCATCATCCAATTTTGTTGGTCTTCCAGTTTTAGGGGCGTTCTTCAGGTCCCTATCATTATTTTTAAATTTTTTTATCCATCTATGACATTTATTGAGTCTTAATACGTCTCCATATGTAGCAGTAATTGTTTCTGTCACTTCTTTCGCCTTCAATCCCCGGTCAAATAAAAACAACATACAGTGGCGTAAATGTTCTTCGTCAATAGTCGGCCTTGACATTCTTCACAAACGACGGAAAAAATAATCTTTGCAAAAATAATGAATTTACAACCCTCACAAACTACTAGCACCAAAAAGCACGTGTTTTCTCTTTTGTGTCTCGACGCAGACTGACCTTAAAGTGGTACTCCCGAAAATTTTGATTTCTTTCCGGAATACTATAAAACCAGCAACAGTTTGAGAGCAGCGATTGAAAGAAAATTAGCACAAATAACAAAACAAATATTCGTGATGTTTACGATTCCACGTTATCAGCAATGCACAGGCATGAACGTTATCAGCAATGCACAGGCCTGAACGTTATCAGCAATGCACAGGCCTGAACTTTATCAGCAATGCACAGGCCTGAACGGCCACAAATTTAAGAAATTGCAGTAATAAAAAATATATGGTATACGTCTGTTTTCTTTGATTTAGAGTTTGATTTTAGATATACCTTAATTAAAACTAAATTTATAATCGTTTTAAGTGTGTATACATTTTATTAGGATGTCCCGTATATACAAAGTCAAAAACTAGAGGCTTTTGAAATGTGGTGCTATCGAAAAATGCTGAGTGTCGTGAGTTGACAAAGTCCGTAACCAAGACATCTTGAAATTAGTGAAGAAATATTATTCACCGTCGAAACGAGAAAGTTCGAGTAGTTTAGGAGGAATAATAATAATGCGAGGAGAAAAATATGATATCCTTCAACTAATATTGCTGGGGGAAATTCAGCGCAGAAGTGCTTAAAGATGACACATCTTCTGGTTGAAGAACTTGATGATGAGGATGAGCGTTGTTTAAATAAAACTCGTAGTTTGTAATCCGAATATGGAATGAATATTTATTGTTACACGTCTCGTATTTATATCATTTTGAATGTGTGTAGAAGGGCACAGAAGATATGTCACTGTCTCGTTCTCACTAAACAATAACAAGCGGCTCGCGCTGTGATCACAGGGAGTAAGGATCGCTACAGTATCATATATTTGTCCAGAACTACTGCTTTAAAAATCAAAATAGTCAGCGCTTTTTTTGCGGTGGAGCGCAGTGGAGCGGCGTTTTTTAAAAAGCACTTTCTGTGCTTTTTTGCGGTGGAGCGCGGGGTAGTGGCGCTCCACCACATTTTTACGGTTTACAAAAAGCTTAACAAGAAGTGAGCTATGGCACCTTTTTCTAAAAAAAAGCACTAAAAATAGCCATTATTATCGCGTACCTCCCAAACAGAGATTTTTTTATAGAAGAACAATATTTTTATAACTTTTGACGACCTTCGTGGTCTTGCTGATAAGATACCGCTGGAACCCAGTTTAAAAATAAAAAGGTTTTCAGTCTGGGTTTCATTTAAGGCCACATAAACATCATTCTGGTTGGTTGGGGGAGGTTGCCATATGGCGAAAATTCCACGAGATTGTGTTGTGTGCAAGAAAAGTGATATATGTATATGATTCGCTCGGGCGCTGCTATAACTTCCAGACGTGATATGTTTAATATTAGTGGGTTCGAGTACTGAATTAAAGCGGTCTTTAGGATAATTTGTTCTCTAAATGGCACTGTATAAAATTGTCATTTGAATCGAAAAATAACTATGTTTTTTTTAATTATTTATAAGTTAACTGTAACTTGAATAGTTTATTTTTAGTTGTTGCAAGAACTAAAAATATTCAAGTTTATACTAAGAGTGCGTTGACTTTTTGAAGATACTCCAAGTGGGTGGTATTTAAAAAAGATGGAGGACCCCTAGTATAAAGTAAAAAAATGCAGGTATAGTGACCAATTTCCCCGGGCCGTTTGAATTGTCAATCCGCCACTGTTGGCCTGTGCCGACATTTCTAATCAGCAAACTACAGTTATAGAATTCATTTTGAGAACATTTCGTCATATGAGTAATACATACTATAGATCAATATGGGATGATGGCATGTCGAGTTTTAATTATTGCTTTGGAATATTTTTGGGCTTAATAACCTCAAAATGACAACGCCCCCGAAAGGGCATTTGGATATTAATCTTTAGCTGTGCTATTAGGGTATATACGAGCCTACATGTAAGTGAACAATAATGCGATACATAGTGAACAATGAAAGATTTGCGGGTAGTATTTTACCAGATGTGGCAGAGTAACGAGAGATATCGAACGGTGTATAGCGATTGGAAACACCGTCAATGGGGCACTAAAACACATTAACTCGAAACGGACTATATCAAAATCTGCTTTGATCAGGGTCTGAAACATTTTTTAGCACCAACTTTGATGTATGGAAGTAAAACATGGCCGTGGAAAAATACTGAACTAAGCCGAATTGATACTGTAAAATGCGTGCACTGAGAACAATGCATAGGATGACAAAGTATGACAGAATACGGAATGATGTGATTAGGGATGAAAATAAACTTATAACTGATGTGTTCAGTAAGATGAAGAAGAGCACTCTTAGATGGTTTAGGCCCGTGGATCGAATGAATGAAGAAAGACTAATAAAACAAATATATATTACAAATGTGAGTAGAAGGCGTGGTAGAGGAAGGTCTTGGAAAGTGTGTTTGAATCAAGAGAATGATATTTTGAAAGAAACGTAAAAAGTCAGAGAAATCGTATGAGTTGTATAGAAAGTGTATGGAACTGGAAGAGGTGAAGGATGTGTGTCAAGACAGGAAATTCTGGCACTTGATCCTCTCTGAATACTCCGACAGGAAAATTTCAGTATGATATGTATATGTTTTAGAATGAATTGTATGAAAAACTAAGGAAAAAAGCCGAGTACATGTGGTGGAAATGTGTGCATTTTTAGAAGATTACGTGGTGTTTCTATATCACCATCATTATGTCCCTATTGGAGTAGACAGAGAAAACAGATCTTCACTACATTCACTCCTGGAACAGGTTTTCCCGACTTGTCTATATTCTGTAAATCTCGTCATGCATACTCTTCTATTAAATAAGGCTTCGCTACTTTCCCATTATTATAATTTAATTAATTTGATTATGCCACGTTTTTTAGGTCTTTCTAACTAAGTAGACTTCTCAAATCTTCTTTATTACTTGTAAAAATATTTTTTGTCAATGTACGAGTATAACAGAATATTCTTCTTCTGACAACAACAATAGATTCCTATGTTTCGTTTCAAAATTACCTCTTACATTCAAGGTACGTGTCACACTTTTATTACAAATAAGACAAAATGCACCATTATTTTTTTCAATAATGCCGAATTTACGAAACTATTCTTCCTGGTACAATCGTTTGGTGTACTATTCAGACATTTTGATAAAGGTGTATCGTTGAAAAATAATTACAAATGCAAGAAACAAAACACCCCTTCTACCTCACGTTTGGCCAAAATCTTTCTCTTTCTCGCTCGCTCTCATATAAAATGACGGGCGTACATGAGACATAAGGGATCTGCGCCGCGTATGTGCATTGTACTAGAGATGGGAAAGATTAGTTTGCTAATATGAACTAATCTTTTTTCGATCGTTTAGTAAAATGAACTAGTTCACTTATTGTTTGCTAAGTAAATAGAGCAAATAAAAATTCAACTTAAATACATTTTTCTAACAAAATTCGAAATGCCCGCGTGCCACCAAAAATTGTCCTCGTGTCACTTAGTAACACACGTATCACAGGTTCGTCATCCCTGCTCTAGGCTATACCAGGCTCTGGCCTCTCGATATGACCCGGCACTCTTAAGTGGGCCAATCCCATATACTATAAAACCATTTGGAACTTATATTTACATTAGTATATTTCTTTTTCAAGTTGTTTTATACATTAGTTACCCAGTTTTACAATAAAATAAATGTAATTTCTTTACAACTATCTTTTATTACACACACTTCATTATTCTACAGAACATTCAGCATTTTCCGACACTGGACTTGCGCTACGCTCAAACAGATATTGTTTATTGGCCTTTATAATTCACCACTCTTCTTTTTTCCTTATTTACTGTCCATGTGGTGAGACTCTTGAACCAGTTACAAACCAATGTTAGACTCACTCCACCTTTGGCATGCTAAGAAGCGACTGAAAAATCTCTTAATTTCTAGTCAGTAATATAACGTGTTTCATTCCTGATTTTTCCTTTCCTCTCCACCATCCCTTCCTTTTCCTTTGATTGATGATATCTCACTTTATATGAAAAGGAATGTTCGAGTGATTTTCCGTCTTTGTGGGGTACGTGGGCGTATCTTGAATCAATAGGGAGATCCTTTCCTTGTCTCTACAATCTTGGACCAGAAGAAGCTGCTTGGTTGAAGGTCGTGACAACTTCCAAAAAGGCGGAGATCGAATCGAGTGAAGGTCTTTGGGAGTAAGCCTACATCCATCATAACATACAACCTAGCTCACGTATGTGTTCATGGATTTCGTGGGGGGGATAGTCACTTAAATGTTTTTTGCGACCATGTAACTTGCTTTATTTACTTTTGTCTGGTTGGTTGAAAGAGATTACCGCTTGGCAATAAGTCTGCCAGATTGTTTTGTGTTCTTTACTGTCAATGTGGTGAGACTCTCGAACCAGTTACAAACCAATGTTAGACTCACTCCGTCTTTAGCATGCTTTAAGAAGTGACTGGAAAAACTCTTAATTTCAAGTCAGTTATATAACTTGTATCATTCCTTATTTTTCTTTCCTCTCCACCATCCCTTCCTTTTTCTTTGATAGATGATAGCTTTTACCATGTACATATATTGTTCATAAATTTTGTAATAGTGAATAATCATTTGAATACTTTTTGCTGTCATGTAACTTTATTTATTTTTGTCTGGTTGATTGGCAGAGATTTCCCCCTGGCAATAAGCACGCAAGATTGTTTTACAATGAAGTGTGAAACACATAAATAAAAATTATTATTTTCTCGGTGTCAGTTCATATGGAACCCAATTTCCTTGTTTTTGAATCATTCCCAGTGATTTCAACCGATGTGAAATTGCTTGTCGAGTCACTCCTAATGTAAGTGCAAGTTCTTGCGGTTGGCACGAATCTTGATCCAATAATACTTCCAATTCCGCGTCTTCGTACACTTGCGGCCTTCCGCTACGTTCTTTGTTACTAAAACTTTTGAAACCACTCACAACTTCTCTCACTTAAGGCAGCCTCACCATATGCTTCTACAAGCAATCGATGCGCCTCAGCTGCAGATTTCTTCAAATTGAATAAGTAAATCAAAAGTTCCCGCAAATGACGCTTATTCGGCTCAAAACTTGACATTTTCGCACACAAAAGAATATATTATACTGATAAAAATTCACTAATATTTCAAGGTTATGTTGTTGACAGATGTCCAACCTTACGACAATGACGTTTTACATCTGACAATTTTAACCATAACTTACTGGTGGCACCAACTTTTGCCAAACGGCGGCAGCTTATTTGTACACCTGATAGATACTTATCAAAATTTGATAATTCTTTTTACACATATACAACCTATTGTAAGGAACTATTGGGGTTTAGGAAACAAATGTGAAAAATAAAACATATAAAAAAAACTTACATTTATTATTCATTTTTATTAAACCACAAAAAGATCAGATTCAAAACATCATAACATATAATTGGAAAAATTTAATAATACAATAAAAAAGCAGCAATATAATCATGTAAAAAAATCCTAATAAAAATCAAAATGTTATCAAGTACAATACTAAAGGGTCTTTCAAATTGAGGGGTTTTTTAATTAAAAAATTTTTAATTCTTGAATAAAACACAATTTGCTTTGATTTCAAAAAACTTTTTATTGGTCGTTAAAGTATAATGCATGATATTTAATCACAAAAAACAATATCCGCAAAATGTCCACCTCTTGCAGTTTCAGAGATATACTCTTTTGTCAAAATTTTCGATGACATTTTGGCATAATTGCGGTTCCAACTCACTAATAAAGCGAATAATTTCATCTTTCAGCTCAGGAATTGATTGGGGTCATTCTTATAGACCTGGCTTTTCACTTGACCCCAGAGAAAATAGTCCAACGGTGTCAGATCACATGATCTTGGTGGCCAATTAACATCACCGTTTCTGGAGATTACAATACTTTAAATAATTCAACAATTTGAACGTGTTGTTGTATTGTATACGACTCCATTTTTATAAATATCATACATTAGACTTCTCAAATGTCACAAGACCCAGGCAAGTTCGCGACGCCATCTGTATTTTATCCAAGAATTAAAAAAACCACTCAATTTGAAAGATCCTTTATAAGAAGTAAATAATACAGGAAACTTGATCACTTCTATCATAAAAAGTGTGTGGCGACATCCCCATAGCTTCAGAGGTTGCAAAATGTATAATTTGTAAAATTTACTAAGTTAAAATCTTACATTAATAACAACCTCTGTAGCCTTATTGGTAAGAAGGGCTTGTTTTCCAAGCAGGGAGTTGTGGAACTTATTCTCATTGGAACCCAGATAGTTTTAAAAAGGATTTTGTCTGTTTTTCACTTAAGCCCTCTGTAGCATCTTTCTGGATGATTTGAAAAGATTGTAACAATCCTTCCAGGTTGTACTGCACATAATGAAAGTGTTATACAATTTCGTATTTGATATTATACTCCAATGTGACTATGAACCAATATCTCCCCTTTTCTTATCTTAGTGTCCACCAGTATTAACAAAAAGGTGTAAAAATTTTATGCAAGGAGAATTTTTTTGGTAAGGTGGTTTTAATACGCAGTTGGTTGCAATGTTTGGTACAGTGAAATATTTCAGAGCAACAGACGACATCTGAATCTAAGGAATCCTCCATTCTTATTAATTCACGCACCAGCGTCATATTTTGATAATGTGGTATATTTTAATTTATTCAAATGTCAATATAATTCTATTATACTTAAGACAAATTATCTATATCAGATATATTACTAGGCTCATTGCCTGTGATGAGACAGTTATCTTTTGCTCACAAAATTCACATATAAACACACAAACATGAACAATCTGTGTGTGAGAGACGTTACTTCGGAAAGGAGTAGAGCTTTGTTTTTTAATTTTTTTTATTGTAAATCAAAATATATTTTTGACAAATCTTAGCACCAGTTTTAAAGAGAATGTGTTATATATTTCGAATTAGAAAACTAATTTTCATCTATTCAACAAAAATACAAGACATCAATTTTTACAACAAATATGTCAATAGGGCAAAACCATCATTGCATAAATTTGACAGCAGGGATAAAAAAGTATAAAATTTTCAGTACCAAAATATATATCAGTTTAAAATAACTTACTCTTCACTAACCAAAATCAATTTTTTGCGGTGGACCGCAGTGGAGCGGCGCTCCACCACCTTTTTTACGGTTTAATATTTGTTAGGCATTTTCTATTTCAAAATATTTCTTACCCCCAATTCTTAAACAAATTCCATGGACAGCAAAACGAACTAACACCTCCATTTTCGACAATACGCCGAGGAGTCCTCCGATTCTTTGGGCACATTGATCGTGGCCAAGGAGACAGTTTTTTAGAAGTATCTGGTTACTTGAAGCGTAGAAGGATGACGCACAAGAGAAAGAGTCCCAATTCGTTGAACTAAGTGAGAGATGCAACTGGACTACCCTTAAAAATTGCCCTTGAAGCCATAGAGTGCAGGGATGGATGGAGAGGAGTCGTCAAAGGCTATTATGAGAGTTACGATGCTCAGTCATGAGCTACACAATAGGATGATGAATAATTTTTAATCGATTCGCATCCTGATCGGTTTTCTTAGAGACCTGTCTTTCGTTTTCCTTCATATTATTTAACTACTATATTTCTCAAATACTAACTTCCTATTTACTATACTTTAGGCAAATCAAGGATAAATAAAATAATCGATTATGAAACAAAGCCTAATTAATTGCAATCAATTACTCCAAAAATTAAATCTACTAAATATATTTGCAAGAAATAGTTCATAATAAAACTTAAATGTTTTAAATTCATAATCAGACAACTTAAACAAAACATAAACTCAGATTAAGTAGTCAATTATACAGTTTTTTGTTTCTCCTGTCAAATTTGCATAATGATTACTTTTACACCCTTTTGCATAGATCACGCATGGCCAAACTGTGGCCTGCGGACCAAACCCGGCCCACGAGGTCCATGACCCACACAGTTAATAGAAAATATATCTAATTTTTCATAAATTAATTTGAAAGAATTAGCAATGAAAATGTTTGTGATATTTGGTTGAAATTATTTGTGAACAAACTTCCTCAATACTGAATATCCGTAAAAACCCAACAAGATCAATTCCCTGACACCTATTTGGAAGCGATAGTAAGGATGTCAACAGGAAGCATAAAGCATAAAGCCTGATATAGAAAAATTAGAAAGATGATACAAAGCAGCTTTATTTTTCTCACTGATTATTTTTAAAGTAATTATAATTGATTTAGATGATTATAAACGGAAGTGTTATTTATTTATAATAAATATATCAATCATTTAATTTATGTGTAGTATTTTTAATTTTTTTGTCCTCTGGCCGCAATGACTTATGTCAGAGAAAATATGGTCCATCTAGGTAAATTTGTAACAAAAATTTGACCATGCCTCACCTAGACAGTAGCAATATAATCAAATCATACAAAGCTGTAAATACCAGCATGCTGGGTTATGGGAAATATTATAAAAGGAAGTCCAAAAAGGTGTTCGAAGTTACGATAAGAACTATAAAATCTAAAGTAAACGGTAAAATATCTTAAAGGCAATTATAATACATCATAAAATGTGTTTTACTGTAAAGAATCTTGTGTAACAATAACTTATCAGAGAATGTGGCCACAGTGTTGTCTGGGTATTTTGTAAAAGTAGCACTGTTACATCTACTTTATACTGAACTAGTAATGGCATTACTTTACAGGTACACTTAGGATGAAATATGCTACTTATAGTGGGTTACTTAACACGTTGATCGCCGTGTCAGCCACCGGTGGCCGACACCGAGGTATTCCAATTGGGCCGTGTCGGCCACCGGTGGCTGACACGGCATACCTAACTTCAGAGTGTCATTCTGTCCGTCGGCTACGCTCTCTGTATTAAACTACTATTAAACTTGGCCGACACGGCCCTTCTCTATCTTACTACGATATGGCCTTAGGATATCTTCATGGTTCTAAAAGATATACTCATGAATATGATAGGTAGGTTATATTAAATTAAAAACCTAAAAATGTAAAAACATTTTTTGGACATTTTACGAAAATCCTATTGGCGATCAATGTGTTAACATTACCAGACTATCATGGAAATTCCTCAATTGACTACAAATAGGCATTGACAAATCTAGTGATGGTAAAAAAATTGTGCTTTGTAATTGTGATGAGAAGAAATCTATGTTGCAATTAATTTATTGCTTGACATTCCCGATGACATGTACCATGGTAGGATTTAATCCGTGCTAAGGACAGTTATCGACATTGCTGGAGTTCATAATTGAGGATTCCCTTGTCGTTTCGACAACTATCTCAAGCTGCTCCTCCATGTCAGTTGTGTGATCTTCTGTGAAAGAATAGCACGATCCTAGATGTGCACACTCCATTCCGCAGACGTCACAGTCATGTGGACGCATATTCGGAGAACGTTGTTTCTAGTCCAGTTGAAAGCAAAGCTGCGCCGTCACTAATGATGCCTCTGCACTGGATCCAACGGGACACCAGGGTGAGATGATTCAAGTGTACCAGCATGAGTACAATAATGGATAAGAGTAATAAAGAGAAAGGACAGTGCGGCCCAAGTAGCTTTTTGCACAAAGACAGTATAATCTTAGTGTCTGTCTCAGGCACAAAAAAAAAATTCCAGCATACATATGTGCATGTCAAATTATCTGAAAATTTTTCAACAGCTATAAATATTTGATTTTTTTTGCATAAACGCAATAAATACTTAAGATGGATTAACAGGAATAAAAATTGTTATTTTTTACATTTTAGGCATTTCTCATGAATTACATTATAGATTATTTAATATGGTCAATATATTAAAATACAGTAAGGGGCCACTTTTGGTCAGTTGCTTATATGGCTCCTTTCAATTACACCTAAGGAAAAACAATATGTCGCTTGCATAATTAATTCAGGTATTTGAGACATAAATTTAGTGCCTCATTTCTACAGCAAAGAGCTTTAAATTTAATCTGCATCTCAGTAAATCAAAATAGACTCAACGAAAACACAATATTCTTCTATCAGAGAAACTTAGCCTCCCACCAGTGTTGTTTAACTTAACCTCGCACCAGTGTAGCTTCGAATTCTTGGAGTTTCGTAGGTATATCCAAGTTGGAATCTAAACTACTGTACAAATAGTTAGAATATTTGATTTTGTAATTGTTTCATCGTTTCGTATGAAACCCTGTTTGAAGAGGATAGACTACTGCAGGTGCCATTGCTCGAATATGAGAATTATTGCTGGAATATACCATCAGGGACATGAGGCAGTAAGGACTGAGTTCGTACAAGATCAGATAAAATCAACCTTGCGCCTAAATTTTTCAATTACACCTAAGGAGAAATTATACAATATTTGCATAATTCAGCTCTTTCTGGCATAACGCAGTCACGTTCTAATGAAGTTCTATTGACCCTTCTGACTTCCTCCAATAAACATGATTTTTTTAAAGTTTTCATCTGTTAGTCCCCATAAGCAAATAAATAAAATATTTTGAAATAACCAATGGTTGTACAGTAGTGTTAATTCAGTTTACTATTTATTTCATTTTAAAGGCCTACATAAATGAGAATGAAATAAGTTTTTAGGCTCCACTGTAATCAAAGACATTATAACAAAATAATAAGTTTTTTTTAACCTTTCACTTGAAATTAACCTCTTGAAAAAAATCAACAGTGTAGTTTCTTATTGGGTGTACAAATAAGTCACCGCCGTTTGACAAGAGTTGGCGCCACCAGTAAGTTATGGTTAAAATTGTCAGATGTAAAATGTCATTATCGTAAGGTTGGACATCTGTCAACAACATGACCTTGAAATATTAGTGAATTTTTATCAGTATAACATATTTTTTTGTGTTCGAAAATGTCAAGTTTTGAGCCGAATAAGCGTCATTTGCGGGAACTTTTGATTTACTTCTTCAATTTGAAGAAATCTGCAGCTGAAGCGCATCGATTGCTTGTAGAAGCATATGGTGAGGCTGCCTTAAGTGAGAGAAGTTGTCGTGAGTGGTTTCAAAAGTTTAAGAACGGTGAATTTGACATCGAAGACAAAGAACGTAGCGGAAGGCCGAAAGTGTACGAAGACGCGGAATTGGAAGTATTATTGGATCAAGATTCGTACCAAACGCAAGAAGAACTTGCACTTACATTAGGAGTGACTCAACAAGCAATTTCACATGGGTTGAAATCATTGGGAATGATTCAAAAACAAAGAAATTGGGATTCATATGAACTGACACGGAGAAACTTTGAATGCCAATTTTCCACATGTGAAATGCTGCTTGCCAGGCATAAACGAAAGGGTTTTCTGCACCATATAGTCACTGGTGATGAAAAATGCATCCATTATGATAATCCAAAAAGGAAGAAATCATGGGGATCCCCTGGTCATGCTTCAACATCTACGGCTAAGCCAAATATTCATGGAAAAAAAACTCTTGTTGTGTATTTGGTGGGATCAGCTTGGTGTCGTGTATTATGAGTTGCTCAAACCGAATGAAACCATTGCTGGGGCTGTCTACCAAACATAATTGATGAGATTGAGTCGAGCACTCGAGGAAAAGCGCGCCCACTACTACGCCAGACACGACAAAATTATTCTCCTGCATGATAATGCTAGTCCACATGTTGCGGCACCGGTCAAAACCTATTTGGAAACACTCAATTGAGAAGTTTTACCCCACCCGCTGTATTCACCAGACATTGCTCCTTCTGATTACCACTTGTTTTGATCGATGACGCATGGCCTGTCTGAGCAGCACTTCACATCATATGAAGATACCAAAAATTGAGTCGATTCGTGGATAGCCTCAAAAGATGATGATGATGAATGACGCGGTATTCGTATGCTAACAGAAAGATGGGGAAAAGTAGTGGCAAGCGATGGGTACTACTTCGAATAAAACATGAGGTTCCGTTCTTTCACAATAAATGCCCATTTTTTTATAAAAAACGGCGGAAACTTATTTGTACACCTAATACATAACCTATATTATTATCATTATAGATAGACAGCACGAATGCTGTTAATATCTATATCAAGTTTAACTGTCATATGATCAATAAAGAAAAATAATCAAAATAATATGCAAAGGAAACAAACAACAATAAAGCACCACTTCAGGGTTTGTACGTAGGAACTTGTCCATGTGGTTTTTAAACTGGCCCAATGTCACAGCACTTATAAAAATATTAACCTCTCCGTGCGTACAGCCCCAACCGTGGGGCCATGAAATACTGAGTCAGATAGCGTATGGCCCCGCGGTTGGGGCGCAGTGATTATTTCTCGAATATTCCCAGATTATGTCAGGATTTGGACTACCAATGACATCTATTTATGATACCACACAATTAAATCATTTATTGGCTAGTTACATGTTTTACGAACTGAACAAACGATGTTTTAAAATTTTAAAAATATCTTACTACTCAAGATGTTAAGCAGTTCGTTCTCAAATCCATAACACAGCAAAATAATATTTCTTTGGATTATTGTGGAATTTAGTTTTGGAGAATTTTAACTGATGTCCTCTCAAACATGTGTTTTGGTTCTTTTAACTAGCAAAGGAAAAACAGCAACACAGGCCAATAAAAGATATCTATTGTACATGCAGTAAGTATCAAATGTAGCTTAAAAAATTAGTAATGGTGATATGACACTCGAAGATGGTGAAATCTCTGGAAAACCCATTAATTACCACTGATGTTGACCAAATTAACCCTTTAACCCTTAAAGTCCGGCTGGCTACATATGAAGTCGAATAAAATCGGGCTCAAACGCCGGCTGGCTACATCCGCAGCTCGCACATATTCTCTGTATAAAACGTTTATTATTATGTAAATTTACTACTACAGATCAAAAGTAAAAAAGTGTAGCGTATACATTCATATATTTTCTGTGATTTGGAATTAAAGTTTCACCCTTCTTATATGAATGTTTAATATTATTTTATTTTATTGTAAGATGTGTCCCATGAAAACTTCGCGCATAGCGGCCATCGGTTACTCATACAGTCATATAACCGCCGAGTCGCGAAGTGGTAGTGTTTTATCTGTGTCGGTACACGTACTTGATCTCGAGTGTATGTTTATTTAGGGTGACTGTTATATTGTTATTTATTAGACATTACGTTCGGAGTTCGTTGTAATTTGTTTTTTTTATAAACAATTTTTTTTGTGTGAGGGAACTCATTTAATTTTATTATTTGTGTAGATTTTTATTCATAATAATGCTGGTTTGTGAACATTGATGTTTTGTTTGAGTGTATAACTATTTTTCTGTTTATTGAACCATTTCATAATTTAAAAGATGGATGACGATGCAATAGAACAGTATATTCTAGACATTGATTCTGATTTTTCTATGAGTGACGACGAAGATTATATACCGGATAATATTGAGGACGTCGATGATCCTTCAGAAATTAGTGATAGTGAAATTGACAATTCTAATGTTTTAGACAATACAGAGCCCACATCAACCGTAAATGTAGACAATATTTCATCTGAGTGGCAAAATGGCATTAACTTTCGTCCAGTATTGCATGACTTCAACCAACAATCTGGATTGAGAAATTGCGATCTCAATGAAGAAAGTCGGGAAATAGATTATTTTGAACTATTTTTGAGTAGTGACATAGTGAGAAAAGTTTCTGAAGAAACGAATAGATATTATGATCAACTAAAGATAAAAAAAACATTTTCCCAGCATTCACAAATGAATGAATGGAAGTCCGTGAATGCTGATGAAATATATCTATTTTTCGCTTTATCAATGCTTATGGTTCGGAGCAAAAAAAGCAGGATCAGGCAATATTGGACAAAGGACAAATTAATATCGTCACCAATTTTTGGCGAGACAATGTCACGAGATAGATATTTGTCTATTCTAAGTATGCTACATTTTTCCGATAGTTGCAAACAGCCAAAAGACGATATTCTATATAAAATAAGAGACTTTGTCGATTCAGTGTGTGAAAATTTTAAGATTTTTTTTTATCCTTTTAAAAATTTGTGTATCGATGAGTCACTAGTATTATTCAAAGGTAGGTTACGAATAAAACAGTATTTGCCGGCAAAAAGGCACAAATTTGGAATCAAACTCTTTGTTCTGTGCGATTGTGAAACCGGTTTAGTTTTAAAATTAATTATTTATTGTGGAGCAAAAACCGAAATACCCGTAAGTAATATAGACGAACAATTATCCAAGGATATGGGGGTTTCGGGAAAAGTGGTTGTGTCCCTACTATCGGAATATTTGTGTAAAGGGCATACTGTTTATACGGATAACTGGTACTCAAGTCCAGCTTTATTTAAGTATTTGCACGATCAAAAAACCAACGCCTGTGGAACAGTAAAAAAAACTAGGAAGTACCTGCCAAAATTTGGAATCGTGCAGAAAGGTGAAACATCATCAATGACTTCTGGATGTCTACTTGCTGTAAAATGGCACGACAAGAGAGATGTGCACATGTTGACAACTGCAGAAGATGCGTCACCAATAGAAACCGGCAAAGTAGATTACAAAACAAAAGCCGCTATTGTGAAACCATCGTGTGTAGTTAGTTACAACAAACACATGGGCTCCGTAGACAGGTCAGATATGATGATCACGTTTGTAGAGTGCGTCCGTAAAACCAATAAGTGGTACAAAAAGATCGCGTTTCGTACAATTGACGTGGTATTAATAAATGCTCACGCGATGTTTAAGTTTAAGACAAAAAAAGACGTGAGCCTAACAGACTTCCAATTAGAAGTTGTTCGACAACTTCTACAAAAATATCATCATCCGGAGTCAACACCTAAATCCAAACAAAGTGGTGACCATCCTCTTAGACTAAGTGCACGACATTTTTTATCAGACATTCCACAAACTATCAATTCTAAGAGACAATCGGTTTATCGGCGGTGTTTTGTATGTAAAAATACTACGCGGCAGCCTCAGAAACGTGTTCAAACTCGTTATTGGTGTAGTGACTGCGAAGTTGCCTTATGTCCAACTAATTGTTTTAAGGCATATCACACAATTCAAAAGTTTTGAGTTTTAAAAGTTACATATGCAATACTAATTCATGGACACCCTATCCATATGCCGACGAACAGTTGCGCGAGTATGTGTGTTTGTGCCGAGATATTTCTTTAGACCTTCCATTAAATTTAATTATTACTATGATTCTTTCGGATAACGATAATTTTTGTATTTGGAGATCATGTTCAAAAGTACATTCTCGATGTGGATGACTAAATGTTTACGATAGACCTTATAATAAAAAATCCCACAAGTGATTTACTTAAGTGGCAGCTCCATTCTCACGGTAATATATTTTTATTTATTATTTTAAAGTCAATATGAAACAAAAAACTCTGATTATTTTTATACTAACACAAATGTACACCATTTGACTATAATATGCTGTTTATTTGGTTTATTTATTCATTTTGTGTGAAGAGTAATTAAATTGTTTATAAGTGCGTTCCAATGTTTAAAATTCTCGCCGGTCTGAGGGAGTACTTCGCGTAAATCTTAGCCGATCTCTAAGGGTTAATCAAGAATAATGTGCGTTCTACGACACGAGAAATTGTTGAGATGCTGAAAATATTAAAAACCACCGTCCACAAGCATTTGGTGCAATTTTGCGTTTGAATTTGATCTAAAACTATGAAATTACTTTCAGGATAACCCAATATATATCATAACTGTCATTAAACACTCAAACAAACTCTTCTGTTAGTAAACTCGCACATTTCAAATGTACTTTTCTTATTTTTGACTATTTTTCAAACAGTGTCAATTCTACTTTAAATTCAGTTTTTTTTTTATTTATGTGACTATTTTTTATTCGTTTTTTTTATATCTATTGCAACTGTCATAAAATAGCCAAAAACTATGCACTTTGGATACTATGCTATTATAACAGTTTCAATTGAACTTCAAATTCTGTATTTTATATTTTGTTTATATATTGTTTATAGTTAAGCCATTAATATTGCTGAGATTTAAAGACATTGTAATTTATTTTATCAAACACTGTTTAATTTTAAAGCGGATTTTTTAATTATTATTTTTTTATTTCATTTAATACAAAGAGTGTGTAAATGTGATATTACAAAAAAATGCCATCATTGTATATTTATTATCTGCAATTTTTTTCATTAGTGTTAAATTATAAATTAATTTGTTTTTTCATATTAACATACATAATTTATTTATCAAACAATGTACGGGTCTTTTTTATATATACGCACCTATTAAAAAGAGTTGGGTTTAAAAGGGTTAAATGAAATAAATACATTAAACTGTTGAATAGCCGGGGTTGCATTAACTGAATTGTGGATTAACTGGGGCAGTAAAAAATATAGATTTTTTTAACTGCAAAAAAATTGAAATTTTCACTGCCCCAGTTATTCCGCAAACTTGATGAATGCGAATCTACTGTAATATTTTAAATCTGAATATCTTAAATGGATTTGAACAAGCCATATAGGACAATAAGTAAAATACATGTTAAAAATTCATACTTAATTTTACAACATAAAAAAAAAAGTTAAAAATACACATTGAAATTATTATTTAAATTTTATATTTAACCTCTTAAGTTGGGTAAATTTTGAAAATCAAAACTACCTTATTTTGGTGACTGCAGACTTCTGAATATGAGAGAATATAAGTATTTTGAGGCACAAAAAACTGAATGCTTTAAATTTATATAATAGCAAGAATCGGGTCCCGCAGTTACATAACACTATCAGTATTTAATATTTTTAAAGCATAATTACGCGACATTTTTTTTGGTTTGCTTACAATTATTCAATTTCAGTAAAAACATTATGATATCTGTGCACTAAACTACCGAAAAATGGTGTTTACCAAAAACTGTTTAAAGCACAGATGTTGTATGTACAAATTTGATCATTTTCTGGGTAACAATGAATAATTATTCAGTATATCTTTGTTTATTTAGTAAAGAAATCATTGTGTCCGGGATAAAATTTTAGTGTACTTTGGTGTATTATAAATTGTGAGTCTAACCTAAGTCCAAATATTCCCCATTTGTAAAGTTCAAGATCACATAAACTGCTTTCCATAGCCCAGACTTAAGTCCCGCTATAAGTAATTTCATTAAAATGAATAAATATGTTTCACTTTAATAAAATGTTACATAGTTAAAAAAATATTTTCATGCAAATTCTTCAGGGTTATAAAATTGTATATATAATCTCACGGTGTACAATTCCTATGACGAGGAAGTCAGAACGTTAGGAATGTCGTGGAGGGAGATTACCAACACCGCACAAAACCACTCTGAATGGAGAAGACTGCTGGCCTCCCTATGCTCCCTTGTGAAGCTTTAAAAGAAGGGTGAATTGATTGATTGATATATAATCTAAAAAATCAATGTATTGTATGTCCAAGGATTTTGTTTAAATATCCTTGAAATAAAAGTGTCATAATATACATATACAGTGACACAGCAAAATTATTCTCAAATTTATAAACTTCTTCGTTTTTACGTGTTATTGAAATAAACTTTTGATTTCTGTTTCCTGAAATTAACTTTTTTGAACATGTAATATCTGCGCTTTAAATAGTCGATAATAATATAAAAATTAAAGACAGGAAAGCAAGTCTTTTAGGGACTCATTCCTACAGCAAAGTGCTTTAAGCTTAGAAATTTGCATTTCGGTAAATCCAGAATGCACTGCGCCCAAACACAATATTCTTCTATCAGAGAAACTTAACCTCGCACCCGTGTTTCTAGCTTCGAATTCTCGGAGTCTCGTAGATATATCAGAGTTGGAATCTACACTACTGTACGAACAGTTGGAATATTTGATTTTAGAATTGGTTCGCTGTTTCGTATGAAATCCTGTTCGAAGAGTATGGAACACTGCAGCTGCCATTGTTCGAATATGAGAATTGTCACTAGAACATACTACCAGGCACATGAGGCAGTAAGGACTGATCTCGTCGGAGATTTTTTCTTGAAGAACATGCTCTAGGACATCAAACAGCCAACCACTTAGTATTGGTAATTGGTTTTGCTCAATCGAAGTCTCGAACACCTGTAATGAATAAAATAAACTTATTCATTTACAAAAAAAAACCTTTATTGTTTAGCAGATTTCAGTCAATAGGTTCGAGTGAAACTTGAATTCAGTCTGAATATCTCAGTGACGTAGTTAGTAAGATGCTTGACATCCACTTCATTCCCGATGGTGCCCAAAAAAGGGTAGTCTGATAAAAGTTTGTCTAATAACAATACACGCACACGCTAGAGATGTGCGAGTGTTGTTACCTCTTCACAATGCTTTTTTTTTTTTAAAAAAAAGGTGCCGGAACTCACTTCTTGTCAAGCATTTTACTAAAGAAAATTGTATTCAAATACCATTTAAATGAAAATTAAAGTAGTTTTTCCTGTGCTACAAAGTACGAGGCGTATCCAGAAAGTAAGTGTACTGAGGCTCTCACGACCGGATGGATTTTATTTTCGACATGTTGACCCTTTCCCTCCGCAACGAGACCGGTTTGAGGTCAGTACGTTGAGAAGTGTCGACGCGACAACACGTTTCGTGAAAAATGTCAACCCAATCTCCCGCCAAGTACGAAATTTTGTAAAAAGGCAAGAGTTTTTGAGGCGCTGCAAACTCCATGGAGATGAATTTCTCCGCTCCATCCTTACTGGAGATGAAACTTGGGTTGCACACTACACGCCTGAAACCAAAAGGCAGTCTCAACAGTGGCGTCACACCTCTTCACCCTCCGCCAAAAAGTTCAAAACCACAATTTCAGCCAGGAAAATCATGGCATCCGTGTTTTGGGACTGTCAAGGCATAATTTTAATTGGATATATGCCTCAAGGGCAGACCATCAACTCTGCGAGATACTGTGAGACCCTAAAAAAATTGCGGAGGGTGATTCAGAACAAGAGGAGAGGCATGCTGACAAAGGGAGTCTGCCTGCTGCATGACAATGCCAGACCACACACGGCCAACGCCACGAAGGAACTGCTCGCCTCGTTTAAATGGGATGTCCGGAACCATCCCGCGCATTCCCCTGACCTAGCACCTTCAGATTACTATCTCTTTACCTCCCTGAAGCTGCACATGGGTGGAAAAAGGTTTTCAACCGACGAGGAGGTAAAGGAGGAGGTGGAGAAGTGGACGGAGGGGTTGGCGGGAAACTACTTCGAGGAAGGCATCAAAAAGTTGATACCCCGCTTCACCACCTGCATTGAGAGGAATGGCGACTGTGTCGAAAAATAGCTTACATATGTACTACGGTAACCACGTAATTTTTTTGTTTAAATAAAAAAAATTGTAACCTACAAAAATTCAGTACACTTACTTTCTGGATATGCCTCGTATTTAACTAAATTCAACTTATTTTTTTTATTATTTCAGACATGTCAAATCTAAAGTTAAACAGATAAATAAAAATCACAAATGAAGAATAAATATAAAATAAAATTGTAAAAACATCATATAATTGAATATTTTCATAGAGTGGAGAGAAAGAGAGAGGGGGAGACCCTCACCACATTCCCGAAGCCGCTCTAAGGACCGACGGCCCTCCTATCAGCTCCACACACAAGACAAACTTTAGCTAGTTTGCAAACTAATGCCTCTCTCTCTCTATCCCGAGCCTTTATTTATTCATATAAAGCAAAAGTACATAAAAACAATGAAAATAAACTAAAAGAGCATGTCCACCAAAACAAAAGAAAAACAAAAAGAAATAAAAATCAAGAAAATAGCAATTAAAAGAAAGCGTACAGTCTAATTGTCTTTTAAACATTAAAATTTCGTAAAAGAGGTGGTGGAGCGCCGCTCCACTGCACTCCACCGCCAAAAAAAGCACTGCCTTTTCACATACGGTAATATTGTCAACACGTGTAATGACGAAATGCGAGTACCGTACCTACTCCAAAGGTTCGATTCAAGTGGACAAAGACAATGTTGTCTCCCAGCTAATTTCTTCATCACCTATTCATTATTTGTGACTGAACCTTCACAAAGTTACTTTCTAAATCATTAGTAATTGATCCTTTCCTAATGCCCTCATTCATAATTCCATAGTTTTATGTATTAGATATTGGTATCAGGCCTCTACAGTACAAAAAATCTAGACATAATAATAGATTGACAGCTGAATTTTTTATTTTCCATTCCATAACTTTTGGCCTAAGAATTGATTTTCCTTTATGAAAAAGGTTTAAACAACCAGAAAGTGACAATGTAAAATAAAATTTCTGTCCAATAGATAAAATATTATCTGCCTTGTCTATTTATTGTTTTATTTACGGTCGACTATTAACAGAAATAGAATAATACATATAATTTACAGTTTAAATACATATGTATCTTCCTTTGCATACAAACACACCACACCACACCTCATTTTAAATGTTTCATGGGACTGAGGAACGAATTTTCAATTTTACATTCAGAGATAATTGAAAAATATTACTTCACTCAGAACATTTATTTTTTCTTCTAGTTCTGCCATTAACACGTTGATCGCCATGGGGGTCACCGGTGACCGGCACTGAATTACTTTAAGGGTGTCGTGGGGGTCACCGGTGACCGGCAAGGAAGACCTACCTTAGAGTGGTTATACAGTGCCAGCGGCCACGCGTACTGTGGATTTTTCTATATGCGGTGACCGGGATGGCCCTTCTGTATATTACTGCAGCTTAGCCTGAGAATATTTCTTCTAAGTCACAAAATATAGGCTCGCAAATGTGATGGAAAAAAAAACATCTTTTTTATAAAATCGTAAATGTGTTTTTATTGATATAAAAATGAAAATTTAGCAATAACGATGTTCTTTATTGAAGTTTATCACTATTTTAGCAGGTATCGTATCAGTATAGCTTATTCACTGTAACACTATAGGTATTGGTTTATTTTTAATGTTACACAACTCGCGACACTGCTAATAAGAGTGACATGTGTGACTAATTGAAACTGAAACAAATAACAGTCAATGTTCTAACCAAAAAAGACTAGCGCGCAGTCACCAGCACATTGTAGAGAGAGATAGGTGGCCGGAAAATTGGCCGGCCCGGCGCATTGCAATAAATCAATATATTGGCGCCGTAACGGACACCCGTGGCCAGCATATAAAAAAACAATAATCCTCGTAAAAAAATCATCAAAATAAATAAAAACAATACATCCTACATATCTTGTCAAATACTACTAAAAAACAAATAATCATTTTTAAGTAAAACCTGTTGGCGATCAACGTATTAATGCTCAGAAATTAGTCATATTTTTACTTGAATTTCAATAAATCTTTTGTATATTTTTGTACAATCTGTCATGGATAAAAAAAAACATTACATATCCAAGATAAGCTGATTGGTTGGAAGAAATAGATATATAGTTGTAATAAACACACCAGATGTACGATGTATAACCAACCGTGTATACAAAAAGATAGAATAAAATAAAATTAATAGTAACCATGTATACAAAAGAATAAAGTTAAAATAATAGAGTACTATTGCTTACAACAGGCCAGGACTCAGATGGTCCAGGGCCGTATGCCATGGAAGAAAAAATAATAAGCAACATAATATTATATTCCCTAATCTTTGAGTTGTTCTTTCCCCTATCTCCTGAAACAGGAGACCACCAAAACAACTGATTTTGAATTACTTGAAAAAAATGACATAACTTACAGTGAATACGATGTTCGCCATCATCTCGGCATAGCACGGAGTGAGGTGAAGTCCTATCTGCGCAGTACTCATCGCTGAGCTCCTGTCCACACTGCAAAGGTCTGCCCATCTGGAGGGGAGAATATCAAAAGGTAGATCTAACCATCTCATCATTTTTATAAATACAGATTATTTATTTCCATGTTCGGATAAACTAGCATATGTTGTGAGTCCTGTACAGCCCCACAGTCACATTTGATACTACTTTCATTCAAGAAACACCATCTCTTCGTGTTCACCTTGAATCTAGTCACCGCTACTCTAAATCTATTCAAGGCTCTCCAAGTAGGATAAGGCAGTTGGTCTCCAGGTGCCATCTTTTCCAAGAGCTTTATCCAGTTATCAGGTTTTTTTCTATGCACTTCAAAAAACGCACATTACCCGAGGAATGGATATTAACCGTTTTACTGCTGAGCCTTTTTTCACATATTATGCGAAAATTGCGGAAGAATTTTAGAGTAAAAATAATCTTTCAATAAGTGTGCACAAAATTGTGTACATTTTCATCAAATATAGAGGGAGTTTCGTAATTCTTTCGGTTGTGTGTAGGGAACATATCAAACTACTCAAATAAAAAATAATTTTAACTATAACTGTATTTATTTATCGTTTAAAAGTAAAAAAAACAAAGAAGAATATAAAAAAAGGTTGCACGAAAGTATCGGTATCAAGACCGTCCAAAGAAATAGAATCATCTTCGGAAGCTTCACTTTCACTACAAATACGCATTCTTCCATTTGTAAACATTCTGATTTCATCCTCACTGTCACTAAAAGAAGTTCCGCAATTGTTTTCATCATCGCTACTTGACCAATTCGACATCGTATAAGGGAAATAAACAATTTTTATTGACAAAAAAATACAAAAATTAATGTTATTTTCACCGCGATATACTTTTTAAAAGTTTATTTATGATTATTATTGACGAATTAAAAATGATTTGCGCGCGCCCACCGCGACACGTCTACACAGGTCGATATCTAAAATCAAACTGAGCAATAGTCGATATCCCGACGGTACGCAGTTTTCGCGCAGTAATAAAGCGTCGATATATCGACGGGCCGCAATAAAACGGTTAAGTATAAAAGTTGACATTTGTATGAAAATATAAATAAACAAAAATCTAAACTAGTACTTTTCCATTGTTTTATTACACTTTCATTGTGTACAGTACAACCCGTCATTGTGTACAGTACAACCCAGTCATTGTGTACAGTACAACCCAGCGGGTTTGTAAGCATGTGACAATTAATCTCATCCAACCAACTAGAATGGTTTTAAACAAACCTTAAGTGAGAACCAGACTGGAACACTTTTTAAAAAACCTAACTAACAATCGGAATGGAACCTGCAACCCCCAGTTTGGAAGACAGGCATCATATTAACCAGACCACGGAGGTCATCATTATAGATGTGAATTAATTTTTCCATGCTTGTTAGAACCCAGTTCGACTGTACATCAAAATACTCTTATACAAATTATTAACCTATAAGTTCAAAAATGAAACCAACCTGCAGCAATCTAGGAACTCCAAGGTGACCTTATTCACTATGGAATGCGGTGTCAAGAAGTGTGCAACGTACTGTGCCAGTACAGCTAGTATATCCGCTGCTTGGGTAATTGAAGAGGAGAGGGCAGCTGCCTGCAGGGTGGTCACCGTCTGTGTGTAACTCAACAGCTGCTCTGGCTCTAGGATACCACCTGTTGGGGGGATGACGTCTGAAATGTAAAAAATCAGTTTTAATTTCTATACACAAAATTACATTGAAAATCATATACATTATGCCAAATACAAAATCAGTGTTGAATAGTGTGATTGAATATTTTATTCTGTTATAATGAAACAAACCATGACCCAATTGCTCTAAACCAGTGGTCGCCAAACTCAATAAGGATGTGAGCTACGTTCGGAAATTGAAATTGTCTGGTGAGCTAACATATTTATACATATTCCTTCTTTATAATTTTTTATCATCGTCCTTTATCGTACCATACACAATATTATTATATTACTTAAAATAAATTAGGACACCGGACTTCCAATAAAACATAAAATGCGTACTTTAATTATTTATTTATAAAAAAATAATAATTGAAAAATATCTTGAAATAAGTAAGTAAAAGTAAAAAGAATTAGTGGCATTCACTTTCCTCCACAATTTTTTCAATTCTCGGTGAGTACCTTGTCACTCCCATCCGAATGCAATTATCAAGATGTACATCTGTGAGTCTCTTTCTGTATTTACTTTTAACGCATCTTCATAGTGGAAAATATTGCTTCACATAAGTAAGTAGAACAAAACAATGCCTTCAATACATCGCTGACTTATTCTCTATTTTACTTAGAAATTCTTATTACAACGGCAACTTGTTAAGCATTTCATTGAAATTTAGTTCGAGAAATATTTAATTTCGGAGTCCAATAATAAAATTTGAGAGGCAAATTTATAAATATGATAAAGAATCCTACGCGAGCTACCGATATGCCGCTCGCGAGTGACCGGTTGCTCGTGAGCGACCGCACTGCTCTAAGCCCTCATTTCTCAATTTGTCTACATGGTACGGAGACTTGGACACTCAAGGTACGCAACAGACATAGAATTGATGCCTTTGAGACATAATGTTGGCGGCGGCTCTTGCACATTTCATGGACACTGCCAGAAAAACCAATCGGTCGATAACACAGGCCAGAATGGATTTTGGGATTTGGAAAATTTTGTGTATTTTATAGTAATTCTACTTTTCTGATTATGAGTATGATATCCATTTTACTCTATCACATACAGATTTTTTCCAATTGGCCACATTAAGTTTGCTTGCTAGTAGAAAAATAATTAAATAATATTCAGTACATGTGTTACTTTAGCAGAGAAGAGAGAACAGGCTTAAGTTAATGTTGCTCGGTGCTTGAGAAGTTGTAACATTTTAGCAGAGAAGAGAAAACAGGCTTAAGTTAATGTTGCTCCGTGCTTGAGAAGTTGTAACATTTTAGCAGAGAAGAGAAAACAGGCTTAAGTTAATGTTGCTTGGTGCTTGAGAAGTTGAAACATTTTAGCAGAGAAGAGAGAACAGGCTTAAGTTAATGTTACTCGGTGCTTGAGAAGTTGAAACATTTTAGCAGAGAAGAGAAAACAGGCTTAAATTAATGTTGCTCGGTGCTTGAGAAGTCGAAACATTTTTTTTTTGCTTTAAATAATTTGATTTATTTATTTTTAATGGTCACAGCCTTTACCAAAAATTCTATTTCAATTACAAAATTATGCAAAAAACTAAAAAAAAAAAATACGACACATAAAACGAATGCCTTAAGTTTTCATATCAGCCAACAAAAGCTGCAAGTTGCGATCAAAACTTTAACTATGGAACGAATAAAAAAATTCAGCACGAAAAACCTGAGTGGTTGTTGAAACTATTAGACTAAATTATCAAAGGTTTCCGCTTTAACTTTGAGAAACTCAGATATGTTTATGAACTATTTAGAGAACAAGATATTTATTGGTAATCATGATTTGGTTAAATATATCATGGCGTGGTACTAGTATTTGGATGTTTTTTGCATTCTTTGCTCCAATTAATTACATATGAACCATATTTGGATGAACCACAGTTCAACCATTTGAATAACACACCATATTTGGATTCATAAATCTTAAATTTTTTTGGTATTAATTTTGAGTACTGATAAACAGTTGCAAATGCTCTTAGCATATATCAACACCTTAAATGACAATATTAAATTTACAATAGACGTATCGGACGTATGCGTAACTATAAAATATGATTGATATATTTATTATTTGGAATTTTTTTATTCTTGGTTATATTTTGATGTTTTGTATGTATAATTTATGTTTTTTGAGGTCCGTGCTGTGTCACGTCCGTAATTGAAATGTTTCTTATGCGCGGCCATCACGCGAGACAGTATCAAAAGTTGGCCGGCTCATGCATGTGAAAACTTGCGAGAAATGTGATATCTCGCAAGTCATAACGGCATGCACGGGCGAAAACAGGCGCTTGCGATGAACAATTGGCCGCACATAAGGAACGCTAAAGTCAAAAAATATATTCTCAGTTCACTCCAGTCTACTGCATTTTACTTGCGACTTTCTACTACCTACTAAAGAGGAATCATTTCACCCTGCTACTTTTCACCGGAAAGCATCAAGTGAGCCGAAATCTCCGAGTATTGAGCGGCAGCCATCCACCTATTTCTATAGTCTCTCTACCGGTGCCGTACAAAGTAGTCTTTCGAGCCGGATCTGCTACATTAATGTGCCGTACAATAGAAATAGGACAGCAGAACTCATTAAATTTCTTAGACATGACAATTAATTTCTCGTAAAACATAATTAATTTTAACATTTATAAGAAAGATTAATTTACTAACATTAAATATAAGTATATTTACCCCAAAATAAAAGAACTGGATGGCAGAGACAATAGGAGGAGATAACTACATATTGATAGAATAACCCTAATTTTCTCACCATTACTTCCAGAAAAATAAGACCTGCATTTTACATCAACAATAGTATAGGTACAGTACCCGGCGGTAAGTAATAAACATTGTTTGTAGAGCATCTTCTCTTTCGCACGATGGGCTAACAGTCCGGTCCGGTAACGACTGACAAATCGGAACGGAACACGTGTATGAATAACAGAGACGACGCTCTACAAACGATGTGTATTATTTACTGTAACTGGGTACTGTAAAAAGATTCCCCCCCCCCTTCTTAAACATTTTTTCCTTTTGCTCAATAAACCACACACACTTGTTACATGACACCATTTTGACCTAAGCAACAAACGGGGATAATTCTGCATGAAGAGAGCCTCGGGATACGACATAGAAATATGTGTAGCGGGGATTAATGTAATTAGTGAAATAATGAAGTAATTTATTAATAAATATTCTATTTTACATATTCATATTCGGCAAATACTTATCTAGCTACAGAACCCAGAAATTATAAAGTACATGTCATAACTCTCTTAAAACCTGGCAAGACACCAATGAAACCCAAAAACTTCCAGCCTATATCATTATTATGCCATACTATACATAATTTGAGAGAATCCTATTGAATCCACTGTCATCATCTATCGACAGTAAACTTATTAAAGAACAAGTAGGAAACAATACAGCCAAAACAGAAAACATTTGAAAATACCTGAATAAACGTGGACCAGCAGCAATGGAAGGTAAGAATGACAGAGTTCTGGCCGGGTATTGATCAGCTTCAGCAAGGAATCCTTTTGCGTGGAATTCAACGATTGTCTTTGGTTCAGCATGGCATTGCAAACTCCCTGAAAAATGTAGTATATTTATAACAACAAATTGATGACTTTTATAATAATACATACAAACATATCATCTTATGGGATAGCCAGAAAGAACAGATCTCCAAACTTTTGTATCTAAGCACACAACTTTTGGCTCCTCCATATTTAACGAGTTTGTCATGCACAATCATCTATTATTCATAGTTCTCACTTTATCTTCTTTTAAAATCTGGTCCATTTGATCCAGCCATGTTTTCCTTGGTCTACCTCTTCCACACACCTTCCACTTCTAACGTCTATACTCACATAGTCATTCTTTCATCATTCATTATGTCCAAACTGTCTTAGAACTTCTTTATTCATTTTACTTAAAACATTAATTTTATCCATGCATTAATTTCTGATGCCTTCATTCCACCTTCCTTCACACATTAATACTTAACAATTTTTTTCTAATTCCATACATCTTCACAGCATTTATCTCATTTTTCATTTCACTTTTATAGGTCAATGTGGACACCAATACACTATTATCTATTTTTGGTATTTTTGAAATAGCGGGATTTTTTAATATCACATTAAATAGCCCGTGCCGTTACCCTTCGAAGAATATGCATGACGAGATGTATAATTGTTGAGGAGGCGAAAAATTTATATTTGGATAGAAAAGTATGGAGATATGTTTTAGCTGATGCAAGGAACACAATGTGATACATTTATTTATTTTCAAACATTTTTTATTTTTTATTTTTACACTGGAATACACAAAGAATTTCCCTGCCTAAATAGGTGCATGTCAATCGTAAGGCAAATAGACTTTCACAAAACAAAACAAATAAGAAACATCAATTTTACAAATGATCATTCACTAAGATGTAGACAAAAAATAGCATTCATAAATACACAAAACTCAAGGAATAGGGAAAAATAAAAGGTCTTGAATACATTTATTGATTAATAATTGTATTTTTTAAACAAATAACTTAAAAATTATTCGAAAACCACTGGCGACTTCTAATTTGATCCAATTGCAGTGAATTTTATGAAATGTAAGACATCAACACTGAAGAAATAGGAAAAAACTCACCTTCATGACAAAGGAGAAGCAAGAATGGCTGTGGTTACCCAAAAGGAAGTTGATGGCTATAGCTAAGAGATTCTCATGGCCCAGGTCAACCAAGATGAACAGGGAGCTCCAATACAGAGAGCGTTCGTACAGGGATATCCTGGAAATTGATAAAGATTAATAATATAATGAAAAGGTTATAAAAACAATAAGAGGAGAATTTATATAGCGCTGTTTAGAGAGTACACACTCCTCAAGGATTAAGAGCAGAAAAAAAACAATTAAAAGAATAAGCAAAGGTAACAAAACACCATTAAAAGAGCATGTATGGGTAAAGGAACTTGTCCGATTTATAAACTGGTTCAATGTCACAGCATTCACTACACTGTTTTTTGTTGCCAAATAGGCATTTTGGTTCTTGTTGCCAAATAGGCAACATCAATAAACACAGTATATCTTCAGACGGGTCAGACATTTTGTTTTTGTTGCCAAATAGGACACTTCAATAAACAGTCTATCTTCAGGCTGGTCAGAAATCTTGTTTTTGTTGCCAAATAGGCAACTTCAATAAACACAGTCTATCTTCAGACTGGTCAGACATCTTGTTTTTGTTACCAAATAGGCAACTTCAATAAACACAGTCAATCTTCAGACTATAAATTAATAAGTAATAATAAATTATAATCTTACCTCCACTGGTTACTCTCTTGCAAGGCAACCTCCAGATGGGCAGCTAAACTTCTCATAACTTCAGGATCTATGAGTGTGATGCCCTGGATATTCTTTCGGTAGAAGTCTCGGTACACTCGGAGGTGCAGAATGGTGGAATGAAGAGCTGCAGTACGGATGGGGGCAAATGTTGAAGAGAACGATGCCGTCACATGAGAGGAATCCACAAAAACCTTAAATAAAGACGAAAAACATAAACTGTTATATAATTCAAGGGAAAAGGAATTAAAAATACTCCTAAATTAGACTTCATATTGGAATACTCCCAAACGGTACAATTGAACTTGGGATAGGAGTCTTTCAGTGTTTCTATTATTAGTCCATCGATACTCATCCATCCACCAGATTCCATGACATGTTTCCATTTTGCATACTATTTATTGGGTTGAAACATACAGTCGTCCCGTTTTTAAAATGATTGACTTATAAATTCAGAAATAAGTTAAATCAATTATGTACAGTCGGTCAAGAAAGAGTAGAAATTAATAAAATTGGAACTAAAAAATTTATAGCTTGGCAGCACCAAAATTGGTTGTCATGTCATATTTATTTATTACATTTATGCGCGAACTGCTAGTATGACTGGTATGTATTTATGGTTTTTAAATAATTATAAAAAATCTTTAAAGTTTAGAAATCATTCACATACATTTCGAGTTGATTTTTGTTAAAAAGTTATCATTTCTGAGGTTATGTTTACGAGTACATAGTTTGACAGCTGCTTAGACAGATGGTATAACCCATATTTTTGAAAAGTTTTATGAGATTTATATTTTCATCATAAAAGTTATATTACGAACATAAAGGTTATGTTACCATAATATAACACGAATATGTCGTGTTATTTAATGGATCGTTTTGTAAATGTTATTTAATACATTAATATTTATATTAGCATTAGTGTTTTTTTTATTTACAGGTAAATGAAAAAGCACGGTTAGACGAATATGAAGAAAATGGGGGAAAATTCATAACTCCAGGCAAAAAAAAGAAGGGTCGCCCTAAAAAAGAATTGGACGATTTCAATATCTGTGCCATTCGCCAACAGATTCGAAACTTAAAACAACTTTCAAAATTTATTTCAAATTTTCCTTAATTAGCTTAAGCAAAATGATTTTGTTAACTCATAAATTCAACGGAATATAGTGAAATACCATTTATACTCTTTTTATATTAAATTTTATACTATAGGTAAGTTCATCAAAATGGCTTATGTTTATTTTTTCCGACAATTTTTTTTTTTTGTAGGTTAGTGCATTTTTGCAATCAGCTACACACAACTAGGGTGTTGCCAATCAGGCGATCGCAGCGCCCTCATTTATTTTCAACTCTTTTTTGACAGACTGTATGTGTCATTTAGATCAATATAGCGGAGAATAATATAATTAGTTGAATACGAAAATAATTTATTGTCAAATATTCTATTATGGAGATTTGCAAAGTTAAAGCCAAAACCTTTGATAAATGTATTAAACTTATTGGTATCGAAGATAATGAATACTTACTTCGCTAAACATGGCTTTGACCTTGGCCATGCCAACCATAAGGTATTGATGTGTGAGAAGATCTCTACTGTCCGCAGAGCTCTGCAGCGAGAGTAGACGTTCAGCCAGCCAGCGCCACTGCTCCGGCCCACTGAATGTGTCGCACACACTCACCAGGCAGGACACCATAGACAGGCGAGCTCCCAGACCCCACTCACTCTGAAACATTGACATTACTCATGCTATGAGTATCCTTTAAACAAGTTGTTTCAATTATCAATCTTGATGTATCTTGTAGGGAAGTTGTTTCAATTATCAATTCAAATCTTGATATACTCAACATTCATTCTCAGATGTTTATCTTCGCATCTCTCATACAATTTCCTTATCAAACTCTAATTCATCCATCCTCATATTCTACTTACACTACCATGTCATAAGCATACAGCAATCTACCATGTCATAAGCATTCAAATAGGACATTTGTATATCACCCATTGACCAACACCATGAGTGAATTTTGCAACATTCATTCTCAGATCTTTTTCTTTCTTTAAACTATAAGGGACTGAAGTTCTCTCTATTAATGTTATCCTCTAAAAAAAGAAATATTTACATACAAAGAGACACTTAAATAAATGCATTATTACTTACATTTGGAAGAGACATCTGGGAGGCAATATCCATCAATAGCTGAAGACAACTGTTGATGTCGATGCCCAATTCTTGGAGGTTCTTGCGGGACTCTCTTAAAGCATTTTGGGTCTTGATGTCTGGATTTTCATTAGTGCCTAGAAAACAGCCATGTAAGACAAACAAAATATCACATTTGCACTATATATTTGTTTAGTTCGTCTTTCTTCATTCATGTTCAAACATCACCTTTAAGTTCACATTCATCCCTAATCACTTAATTCTGTATTCTATCATATATTGTATTGTTATGTCACCCCACGTATTCTTCTCAGTGCACGCATTTATTTGGCAGTCATTTTCCACATCCACGTTTCTCTTAATTAATTAAAATGATTGTTATAAAACATTATTTATTTGCTAATCTATTGGGTGTTAACATAAGTTGTATCCGTTTTTTTCCAAATGAAGAGAACAAGAGGACACAACAAAAACAAATTAGAACAAATTAGTTAATAATGTATTCTCCTTCATTATTTTACAACAAATTAGTCAATAATGTATTCTCCTTTATTATTTACAACTTCTTGCCAACGTTCTACAAGTTTTTCAATGCCTGTGCGATAAAAAACCATCCGGTCTTGACTCGATGAATTCGTCCAATCATGTCCGCAATTCGACGTCATTATTGAAGGAAAAACCATCGACGAGCTGTCCTTTCATTCATAGCATCTTCACCGTACACTTTGCAAATATCGCGAGCAGCTTTATTCTCTCGATTGAACGCGAACAGAAGGAGGTGTTGAAAATGCTCACTTTCGTCTACTTGACATTCCATTTTAAAGGCTTGTAATCAAATAAAATAATATATGTAACGTAAAAGCAAACACAATATCTTGTAGAGCAGAAAATTTTCTTTCGAATGACGTATAACCTTTACCATTTTGTTTAACATTTGGTGCTCATTTTTTAATTTGGAAAAAAACGGACACAACTTATGTTAACACCTAATATATCATTCTTATTGTTTTCTTCGTATTAAATGTCTGAGGACCATTTGTTTAAAAAATAAATATAAAGTATTCATTCTCAAATACCTGAGGCATGTATCAAATATTCCATGCTTAGATCGGAATAGTTGTAGACAGGATCGGAAAATGGATATGCTTCGATGTTAGTCTCGGAGAATAGAGTGTCGTAAGTGTTGCTATCCAGAGATACATCCTTTATCTTCTTGAAACTGGAAAATAATAAAATTACACATTTAAATCTAGTTACGTGACTTCTTCTCTCACAGTTTGACTTTAGAATTAATTATTTTTATTCCAATTCAAGGGACAAATTGTTGATTTAAACAATTGTTCTTGTTCTTTTATATAGAATTGAATGCCCATTATCTGTGACGAGTATAACAAAAGGCACAATACAAAGTGTGGTACTTGATGTTGGTGCAACCGTACACGACTTCGTAAGCCGATTTATGGTAGGCATATCATGTTGCAAATAGGGCAAGGAGCTTCAGTATTTCCAGCTTGTCAGGATCTTGTTTCTCTATTGAGTCCCTGATAACTAGCAATAGTTCTACGCCATTTGGCTCTATCTGCTACGGTTTACTTCCAGTTGTGCTGGAGTTGCCGTGGAGAGGTTTTTCTTAGCGAAAGGGCTCGTCGCCATTCTACAGAAAGAAGTAAACTCTCCGTATTGGAAAAAAGTACGAACCTGGCAAGATGGATTATATTTCCATGCCATAAATCGTTATTGAAAAAAGTCAGTTGAATATCATTATTTAAAATTAATTTGATATATAATTTAGAGTAACAATGCATAAATACCATCACGTCATTTCTTTGCCGAGGTAGGCAGAAAGGACAGAGTGCCAGATTATCCTATTTCAAACCCACATATCTTTGGACTCTTATTCATCCATACACCATCTCATATAACTTCTACAATTTCTTTGACTTTCGATGTTTCCTTCTTTCAGAATATCATTCACTTGATCCAACCATACTTTTTTTGGTCCTCCTTTCACATGCCTTCCACTCACATTTGCACTACATATCTATGATGTTAAGTCTTTCTCCATTCCTTCGTTCCACAAAACATCTCAGCATACTCTTCTTCATCTTACTTAACACATCACTATTAAGTTCACATTCATCCCTTATCACTTCATTCCATTTTCTGTCATACATTGTCACTCCATGTATTCTTCACAATGCACGCATTTCTATAGCATATATTCAGTTCCTCTCAGTCCTTTTCCATGTCCACGTTTCACTCCCATACATCCAAGTTGGCACCAACATAAAATTGCAGACTATCATCTAAGCAGATTTTGATATGTAACACAACGATCAATAAGTCCCGGGACTAACCAACAGATGGCGCCTCTAATAACAAATCTATACTATTCTCAGTTAGTACCAACCTTTAGAAGTCACGTGTCAAACTTTCATGACATTCCGACATTGTGTCATTGAGTTACAGTGGTTTTAGTGACGCTACTTTTGCTATTTTCAAAACAATGGGAAAAACCGAATTTCAATGGTAACGATGGCCAAATCGCATGAGTTGAACTTCGAACTGCTTCCACACCCACCGTATTCTCAAGATTTGGCCCCCAGAGACTATTGGCTGTTATTTTGAAACCAAAGATAAATCGTTCTACACGCCTGGCATAGAAAAGTTAGGAAAGCGTTGGAATGAATGTATCGCTCTTGAAGGAGACTATAAAGAAGA
This sequence comes from Odontocerum albicorne, assembly GCA_949825065.1. Classification (NCBI taxonomy): domain Eukaryota; kingdom Metazoa; phylum Arthropoda; class Insecta; order Trichoptera; family Odontoceridae; genus Odontocerum; species Odontocerum albicorne. The sequence continues at coordinate 24,332,270 of OX463859.1, read as the reverse complement.
ATTTTGGCAAACAAATGTTGATTTAGTAGTTAGTCCGGGGCTGGGGCTTATTGATCGATGTGTTATGTGTATTTTAGTATCCTATTGACTTCGTTTCCTATCACTTCATGCCATTGGATATCCCTCTTAAATCTATTTGGATAATATTTTCACAGATAGTGTAACAAAAGTGAAAAATTTTCAATGTAAGGAAAAATAACTCGACCATTATCTTTTGTATCCTCGCCATAAACAGAAAATAAAAGGAACTCAGGCTCGATACTCATTTAATTGGGTGCTCGAATGAAGGCACTCATCCAGAAAGATTGTGGAAGGGATGGATCATAGTCATCCTAAAGATTGGGGCAAGACCAAGAAGGAATATTGGAGATAGAGTTTATAATTTCTATGACACTCACTCTAGAGCTGGTTGCATATTCGACATCCTGCTCCCATCTGGCTTGCTGGAGCACTGCACGGTCGAGGCGGAGAGGAGTAGCTGCATCATGCCCCGCACAGCCCAGTGTGTTCCGTTGCCCTGCAGTGCCGCCAGCAGGCTCATCCAAATCTCCTCGAAGCCTTTTTTGTTGGTCCAACCAATCAGGTTGACTCTGTAAAGTAAGAATGAATAATATTAGTACTGTCTATGGAACTTTGGGATACTATACTATCAACTTATCAAGGAGCCCGTGGGGGATTCGTTACTCTCAAATGGTGGAGAAAATCCAAAAGAAATTTTTGAGATTCCTCTACTTATGGGAGTGCGATTTCTACCAGTGGCTCTATCCTACAAGATTTCTTCTTTGTATGTTGGGATACTACCTTCTTAGCATGAGGAGGATTGTGAGAGTCTTTTCTTATATTTTTAAGTTGCTGACGGGAGCTACACCTAATCCTGCTATGTTGGAAACGATAAAGTTCCTAACAACTATTCGAGGTACAGAAATATTGATCTATTTAAACCGCCAATAAGTAGAACTTATATTACGGTCTGTCCCTTTAAAATAAAGTCACGGATATTGACATCTTCAACATTTCCAATAATGTTTTTAAAGAAAGCATTATGAGCTTTCTTAGTAATGGAAGTTAGTTGTGTCGACCGAACTATTATTTTTTTAGTACTAAATTTTACACTTTTGTTGCTGTATTTCATGTCTGTTAAAGTTTTGTATGTAAATTGGTTTTTGTTTCTTGTTACTATATATAATTTCTCTTAAGCTTTGTATGTAATTGGGTTTAGCTTGTGTATATAAGCTTTATGAAAATAAATAAAACTTTCCTTATATAGCATTCCAATATCAAAAAGTAACCTTCCAATATTGTACCATCCGTGTCATTCCAATATTGTACCATCTGTGTTATTCCAATATTGTACCATCCCTGTTATCCAATATTGTACTTCACAAGCACATTTTATTTCATATAAGCCGCTCTTAAGTAGTTCATCTCCCTTATCTTTGGTATAAAAAATCTAATTGTTAAATACTCTAATATGGAGTTCCACAAACTTGAAGTCAAACTCTTGATAAATTTAGGTGAAAATAACAATCAAAACAAACCTGAATAGGAACTGCTCCAGCACATCCATATCCTGGAGTGTGTTAATGGGGATAGGGATCTCTTTCTTGATCCTCCGTTCCTTAGAGAAGTCCAGCCTTCCAGTCACTTCCCCCTCGCCCTGCTGCAGGTCCCCGATAGTTCCAAACTTACTTGTGTCTTCGAATATGTCCATTTCGCTCCAAGCCAGTGGCGGCACCAGGGTGAATGAACAGGCAAAATCACACCTGGAAGTTCGTGAAACAAGTTTATGTGGCATGATAATAGACTAGAGAAAATTCAGCCTTATTAACCTGTTTTCAGACCATAATCAAGATCTCTATTGACCCATAAAAAAGTTCCGATGGCAGGAAAATTAAACTTTCAAGAGAATCGGCAGGTTTAATATATTGTAGCCTTTCATTAGACAGAATTTTTTGAGTTCACGTTACAGTTGAGACTTCACTATAGGCCAAGTGGTATCCTGCATAAATCCATTTATAGCAAAGTTGATTACAAAAAAGCCCTTGCAGCTTATTCTCGTGGCTGGTCGTGTCAAAACAACATTTATGAGTACATAAATGAGGAGATGTATGACTATGAATAAGACAAAGGCTGTTTGTGTAATAGAAAAGTGTGGAGATTTGTATTCTGAAGGGATATGACGTGACGGTATGTATAGTATGTATGTAGTATGATAATTTATTTTGCATGATGCCCCTTCTGTAATTTTTAAATATAATAAAAATATTGGTTTGATAAAACAGATTACCTGCACAGAACGACCAACAGCTTCTCAACAACCTGCTGCATGTTGTAGGACATAACAGAAATACTCCTGCTGTTCAACCTGTTGTAAACATTGTCCTCCCAATACTTAATGAGAGTGAGGAATTTATCGCAGGTTGCAGACAGCTCTCCGGGCACATTCTGGTTGTCCTTCGGTGCTGCCAGGTTGATCACATTTATCGGTAGGCTATCCTAAAAATCAAATACAAAATAATTAAATATTCAGAAGTTCAACAAAGTGAAAATATTTATATTTGCAAACAAATCCTCTTCTTCATCAGGTGCTCAATACTGAATGACATGGTCTTCAGCTATGCCTGAACTTGATGCACCGGTTCTGGGCCATGTTTAATGCAGTGTTTAAAGAGCCTCCTGTTTAACACCTTTATTTGGTTCGTTCACCTTGAAGAAGACCTTCTTCTTGCTCGTTTTACCTCAACTTTCATCCGTGATCACCAGCTTTACAAGACTTTCATTATTCTTTTTGACAACATGCTCAAAGTATGTCAAAATCCTTTTCCTACATGTTGTTGAATATCTGATTCTTGAAGCATAGAGATGTTGATTCCAACACCAGATCTTAAGGCATCTATTGTGTTTCTTTAATTCTTTCCATATTTCCATACAGTACTAATCGGTCATAGTTTGGTTTTCGAGCTATCTAAAGCGAAGACAACAATCCTGTAAATACCAAGAGCGTATATCTGAATGGACTGATCTCTCTGCAGGCGTTCCCCAAGGTGGAATTCTCTCTCCACTCCTTTTTTCTATATTCATCAACCCAATAACATCGTCTCTTAAATGTTCTTATCGTCTGTATGCGGATGACCTACAGATATATATTCATTTTGAACCAAATTTCTTTCACGCGGCTTTGAACAATTTAAATGCGGACCTTTAATCGATCTTGGAGTGGATTGGGGAGCATGGCTTACTCATAAATCCTAAGAAGTCTCAAGCTATCCTCATTGGCAGCCCTCAGTTCCTCGGTAAACTCAACACTGACTTACTTCCTCCAATATGACTTGATGGCTCTATCATACCATTACATAAAACTGTTAAAAACCTAGGAGTGCTAATAGATAACACTCTCTTATGGCGAGATCAAATAAATGAGGTAAGCCGAAGGATCTTATTCAACCTTCATTCCCTTAAAGTGTTGCAAAGATTCCTACCAACTAAAACCAAAATTTTACTCGTACAATCTCTGCTCTTTCCGATTCTGGACTATGCGGACGTATGTTACTTGGATGTTACAGAGGAACAGCTGGACAAATTACAGCTTCTTCAAAATGTGTCTAAGATTCATTTTCAACCTACGAAAATACGATCATATAACTTCATACCAGAAGGCATTGAACTGGTTGAATGTTAGAAATAGACGCCAAATTCACATACTGTCTCTATTGTATAATGTCCTTAACTGTCCCGCCGCACCCTCTTATCTCGCCGAAAATTTTCAGCGTCTTTCCAATCATGGATTAGCGCTACGCTCAAACAGAGATTGTTTATTGGCCTTTCCAAATCACCGCTCCTCATTCTTTACGTTGTCCTTTACTGTCCATGCAGTGAGACTCTGGAATCAGTTACAGACCAATATAAGACTCGCTCCATCCTTGGCATGCTTTAAGAAGCCACTGAAAAAACTCTTAATTTTTAGTCAGTAAAATAACGTGTTTCATTCTTGATTTTTCTTTTCCTTTCCTTTTGATTGATGATATTATATCCTTGTCTTTGTGGGGTTCGTGGGCATGTGCTCACGTATATGTTTATGGATTTCGTGGGGATGGATAGTCATTTGAATGATTTATGTGACCACGTAACTTGCTTCATTTTCTTTTGTCTGGTTGGTTGGAAGAGATTGCCAACTGGCAATAAGCCCGCCAGATTTTATTGCAATAAAAGTGTTAAATAAATAAAGAGAATATATACAAACACAAAATAATAACAATAATTAATTACTAGTAAATGCTGTTTCTTAATAAAATATTTTACGAACATGCATCAGAATACTAAGCTATTCAGCAGGATCCACGTATCTGTGACATCTGCGGAAGGGAGTGCACATCTAGGATCGGGCTGTTTTCTCATAGAAGATCACATGATCAAGTGGAGGAGCAGCTTGAGATTGACGTTGGAGTGGCAAGGGCATCTTCATTTACAAAACCTAGCGGCGATGTTGACGGTATGGCTCTGAATCTTGGCATTTGTGGATTGTAAAAAAACATATGATTGAATGAACAGGGCAAAATGATGAGAATATTGAATGGATGGGAAACTTTATAGAGTAATAGTATCCCTGTAAGAGGAAAGCACGACAGATGTCAAAGTGGGTGAACAGATGGCCGAATAGTTTTGGATAAAGAAAGGTGTCAAACAAGGATGTATAATGTCTCCATGATTCTTTACTATTTATATTGACTCGAGTGAAACGAGAAGTATAAAAATACCAGATTCGGTTGTGAATAACTTGTATGCAGACGATAGGTGATAGTGGCGAAAAGTTTCCAAGTTGTATCAACAATAAAAGGATCAAGTTGTAGCAAAATATATTGAGAATCAAATAAGACATAAAAAACAAAGAAAAATATAACTTATGTAGAGCAAATTTTATTGTTATGCTATAATTTTAAAAAGGTATAAATAAATTTATGTACTAACCTTAACAGAAAATCTTACGAAAGAATAGAGGCAATTGATGGCTGACTGCACCCGAGAAGCATTTGTTTCTAAATTCAGCTGTTTCCAAACAGGTTTCAAGTTAAAAGCTTTCGAAGCATTCGTTATACAAACATTCAAAGTGTGATCGAAACTTTGATTACATATTTTATATCCATTCCCTCTGTAAGAAGACTCACAATCCGCAGGGAGATCATTTTCGTTTAATTTAATAAGATACGAAGTATACTGCAAAGAAATCACAGTGAATGACATCAGAGTTTTTGACAAACTTTTCGGCAAGAACATCTCTAAAATTTTGTCTTTCAAATCACAGTCAATATCTTGAAGAGTATTTTCTAGTATTATGTACGATTCCAAATAAGATTTAACAATACTCTGGATGCTTAATAATTCCTGGTGGAATAGTTTATCGCGAAAAACTTGAAAACATCTTCTCGTATATTTATCCATTGTGTGATTGTCTGAAAACGTTCCGTCAAACTGACTGAGTGGTCTGCTCTGTCTCGGAAATAGTGACACGATCGATTGAACTGATCTTTCTAAATGCAGCAATGAAACAGCAAGAAAAGGATCAAACTCTGGTGGGATCAGTTCTATAGTTTCCTCGTTCGTTTCTAATTTCAATTTACCGTATTTGCTAGGAGATTCATTCATTTCGATCCCGTCTTTGAAACCAACATAAAACTGCGCACGAGATTCATTTCTCATTGCATACGAAGTATAATAGTTTGGATTATTGCTGAAATTGTCGTGATTCTTTGCACGTTTCATTTGGTCCCATTCTATCGCTTGGTTCACTAGTTTCTTTATGAACAATCGAGTGGCCATCTTCAGCATATGACAAAGGATTTGGCGATCGAATTCTGGACAGTTTACAATAGAATTAAGTTGTTCATGATTTAAAGATTGTAGAAGTTTTGCTTGGCTGGCTAATTTTCCCAATATGTGAGGTTCATTCGAATTTTGATAACACCTGAAAAAATTCAAAAAGTCTAAATATCTCAAAAAATACATATACGACTTAGATCATTGTCACAACCACCGACACATATGTCACTTTAGAAATTACTCATCTCACCTATTCTTAATTTGCTTGACGAGCCAGCCAGTATCGACAGTTGTGGTTTTGATGTACTGAGCATTGATCGGTCTGTCTTGAGAAAGGTCCAGTGGCGACAGGTCAAAGAATGTTGAAGACAGTTTGTTTACCTCGTGTATCAACTGAGGATGTCTGAAAAACAAAATGTAATAACAAAATTATAATATTACATTACTCTATTGGGTATATACAATACTTCAAACATGGACTGTGAAAAATAGACTGTGACACTTATTTGGTCACCATTGATAATAATATATTTATTCCAACCAGAGTACCGAATAATGCAGACATTAATTTTACTTCAGAAATACAATAAATCAACTCAAAATTAAACAATACATCTCATTTATATTTTAAGGCCTTCACGGTTCTTCATATCAGTTGGAAATGTTTTATAGAGTATTTTACCACCTGGTTTGGTTTTCAAAAACCTTGCAGTTTTCATCTTCAGGGCTTGTTTGTAGTCCACTTTACCATAAATGAATGCGAGCTGGATACCACTGGCCTACAGCAATGTGAGTGCATGGGTCCGTCACAATTTGCAACCGTAACATGAGCGCATTTCTCCTGTTTCATAATATGGGTCTGATTAATTTATTCATATGGAAGATTATTAAGGACGATTATTTTCATGCCGCTAGGCGGTTGCTGAGATTATATAAACTCAATAAGGTTTGACGGTTTTCTGACTTTTGGAAAAGTCAATTTTCAAATACCAAGAAAGACTAACAAAACTAATATACAGTGCCAATATGAGTGGTAGATGTGATGCCATTTCGAACTTGACCAAACCATATTAAGTCTCCTTTCTTCATCTTTCTAACATTTATTTGTGGTTTATTTTTGCCGGACATTGATACTACATTAAGTTTACTTAACACAGATCCTCACGGTATTAATCATACTTGTATCCTTATTCTGTCAAGTCCACGTTTGACTCCCTGTCCTATGTTAGGTCGAGACTGTGAATCTCCCTATTGTAACACGAGATTGACATCCGATTCTTTAAGTCAAAAACTAGAGCAGCTTTTGATCTGCTACCAAGCGGTATTCTCAATATCTGACTCAACCCCTTCCAAAACTTCAGCCTTATAGTGATTATAGGCCGCTATTGTGTCTGAAGATGAATCATCTCATTTGTCATGTGTTTGTACTACCACTTTTAAACTCATAAATAAAAATTAAATTTCTAACCTTAAATGAACCTGCTCTCTTTGTAAAATATCCAATGCAATTTGCAAATCTTCCTTAACCAACTGCAAATTGATTTCTTCTAAGCCCAGTGAGAGTAGGTACTGACACCTCGTAATTGCCAGTCTGGCGAATGAAAAAGAGATACACGGATGCAGCCCACCAATCACACGACAGATGAACAAAATCAGAGATCCTGATTGGCTCAAGTGACAATTGGAGAGTATTTTGTAGACCTTATTGCCAAAGGACCCCTAAAACAAGAGAATTTGAAAATTTATTTTTAAAAAGAATATGCGTTGCATTAACTTTCATTGCATACAGTACAACCTGGCGAGTTTATTGTGTTGCATTAACTTTCATTGCATACAGTACAACATGGCGAGTTTATTGTGTTGCATTAACTTTCATTACATACGGTACAACCTGGCAAATTTATTGTGTAGTATTAATTTTTGTTGTATACAGTATAACCTGATGGATTATATTGATTAAATAATCATAATTCATATCTTAAATTAAATTATTATATTTAATCAAAATAATGGAAGGATTGGATAATCCCTCTGATTGGATACTAGTATAACAGAGCACAGTGGCAAGATTAGAAATTTGAAAATTTTATTATGTTATATAATTTTTTTTGCCAGTACACCTGTTGTATCTCCCTAGTTACGGCACTGCATAATGGTACAGAATCGTCGCCGATCCTCGTAGTCGAGGAACCTCTCACCATTTCAACGTCAATCTCGAGTTGATGTTCCATATCGATCATATACATGCTCTCCTTCATGCAGATATCACATATGGATTCTGCTGATGCCAGTTCACAGCATGCTGACTGTTTCTCATAACTTCCCCCAGCTCTCCACTTCCCACGATCTTAAGCCACCTGCCCCCAATCTTTAAAGTATAAACCATACGTGACGGTAAATGTATAGTTTGATACATGATAGAATAGTAGATACCTTAATACATGACAGTAAAGTGTATACAACACTGTACAGTGTAAACCTTGATACATGATGGTTAAGTGTATATCCTGATACATGGTCAAGTGTATATCCTGATATGGATGTGTATAGCTTGATAAATGATGTCACAGTGTATACTCTGATACATGATGCAACAGTGTATACCTTGATACATTATGGCTCAGTGTATACCTTGATACATGACAGTAGAGTATACTCTGTTACATGATGGTACGAGGTATGCCCTAATATGTAATGGTACAAGGTATATCCTGATGCATAATGATAGTGTATACCCTGATACATAATGGTACAGTATAATATACCTTAACGCATAGTGGTAAAGTATATACTTTGATACATGATGGTTCAATGCATACCTTGATACAATGGTGACACCGAGCAGCGACTGCCTGTAACAGCAGCCCCGACGCGCTGGGGTTGGGATTCACTTTCTCCAGTAGACGCCGGACCACTCCTTCTTCGCTGTACCTTACAAGTAAGTGCACCCGATTCACAAGCAACCAAGTTAGATAGATCACTTCTTCCAGACCATTGTCCACCTGGGTGAAATGAGAAATCTCTAATTCAATAGTGTTGAAATAAACAATGATCAATTCTAAAACTTCTCACATTGTAGATACAAATATTATGAACCTTTTGATAGAAAGAGCAAGTTCTTCAACCATCCTAGGTTCAGCGTTGGGCATAGGTCTCCTTTACCACATTTTTCTCTCATAATAATGTTGCAACTGTTGACTTGTAAAATAGCAAACAAGTTCTATTATCTTTATCGCGCTTTCGAAGTAACTAATCGCATGGAAAAGACTTCCTCTGGAAGACTGAAAATATTGAAACCAGCTTCTTGATATAACACACTATCTTCTTGATATAACACATCTTGAGAGATTCTACAACAAAATGGAGGATTGACCGGCAACCAAGCACCTATTCTCCAGTCCTTGCACCAGTGCTGTACAACATGACTTACATTATTTTTACAGTAAGAAAAAATGCCTGAAATGTTAGTGTAAGAAAGTGCCACATTAATTATATTATTTTTTTTGTGACCATGTAATTAATTCAAATATGAATTCACCTCAATTTCAAATGAAGGGACTTTTACTGTGAATAGATAATTTAAAACTAAAGCGCATTTTTACTTACAAAATGTTCACAAAGTGTCAAAAAACAGCCAATTTGTAGTATTTCATTATGTACATTCCTCTGTGGATTAGTTTCCATCTGCATCGAGGGATTTTGCAAGAATCCAAAGAGAGTATTCCAATATTTCTGCTCTAGGAACTTCAACCTCACCAGCAAGTGGCACCAGTGGATGGTTAGAAGTGGTTGCCACCAGGATAACCTATTGCAAATTGATGCTAAGCTTTCCAAAGGGATGTTCTCTTCTGGGCTGTACAATCCTGTGTTTAGTCCACTCTGCTCATTTTGTAGAACGCTTTGGGCAGTTTTGGCCAATAAAGGAAATCTGCAGCCATCTGGAAAAATAAACAATATTGTTATTATAGAAGTTTGACATGACATAGGTTATTTACTGTTATTGGACACAATTTAAATAATCTTGATTCAAGAATTTAACCCTCCTAAGACGGGTCAGAGAATGGGCAAAACTTTTTAAATTGCATATGTGGAAGTGATGAAATTCAGCAGCGTTTTGCAACCTGTTAGAACAAAGATGTCCCCCTATAAACTTGGAAACTAAATACAAAAATCAGTTGGACCCCGAAGACCAAATCCCTTTATCATAAAAACCCCCTGATATCAATGTAGTTTTGATAAAAAAATAAACACAATTTTACAAAAAGAGATGCTTTGAATTAAATAATCCAAATATACAAACAATCTTTTATATTAATTCAATTGTAATTTTTTGTGAAATTCGGTCCCCTGAATTTTGAATCACAGAACTTTTACTGTTATTATTGGGTTGATGCAAAGCTGGTCCCACGTTTTATACAAAAATTGAAGAAATTTTTTTTACTAAAAATTACATTTAATCAATATAGTGTGTGCCATTCTGTTAGATAACTTTTCCCATCTCTCTGGTAGCTGCATAATCCCGCACTCATAGAGGCTTTGAGGTTTCTGGCTAAATAACTGATCCAGGTGATTATTCAAGTCTTCCAAGGAAGAAAAGATTTTAACATCTAAGCTCTTTTGAAGCTATCTAAATAAATGATAGTCCGAGGGTGCAAGGTCGGGAGAGTACGGTGGATGGACCAAAACATCCCCGTTAAATTGTAAAAGTTTGAGTCGGGTAGCCAAAGACACGTGTGGTCTAGCATTGTCTTGATGAAACACAATACCTTTTATGTTGGCTAATTCAGGGTGTTTCTGGTCGATTGCTCGCTTTAATTAACTTATTTGCGACCAGTATTTCTCTGAATTAATGGTCTGGTTTTCAGCTAACAGCTCATAATAAACTAATCCCTTCCAGTCCCACTAAATGCATTGCATAACCTTCTTCGGATGTAAACTGGCTTTGGCGCTGGTTGAAGGGGCATCTCCGCGCTTAGACCATAGTCTCTTACGCTTAAAATTATTATACACATTCCATTTTTCATCACCTGTAACCATTCGCTTTAAAACTGGATCGATTTCGTTGCGCTTCAATAGATAACCGCAAACAGAAATTCGAACTATCAAATTTTTCTCCGTTAACTCGTGCGGCACCCGTACATCGGTCTTACTAACCAATTCAAGTTGACTGGTTAATTCCAAGAATTTCTCCGATCTATCGAGTTGTTCTATGCCAATCACTTTCAATTAGCGCCAATATTTTATCACCATCAGCCTCAGCCAGTCGTCCAGAATGTGATGCATCGTTAAAAATTAAAATTGTTTTTACGAAACTTTCTGAACCACTTACGGCACATGGAATCGTCAACGGCACCATCACCGTACACAGCACATGTCTTCTTTTGCGTCTACGAAGCATTCTTTCCTTTCCGGAAATAAAAAAGCATATGTCGAAAATGCTCCTTATTTTCTGCCATTTTTAATGCTTAACAAAATGTAAAAAAAAAAAATTATCCCAAGTACACGCTAAAATTCCTTCTGTCAAACAACATCAAAACTTTACACGTGTGAAGTTAATAACACTTCAGTTTTACAATACAACGCCATCTAGTGCCAAAAACGGGACGAACTTTTGCATCAACCCAATAATATTATTTAAAAAAAAAATAGATTTACTGAACCCTTACCTATTAAATATAGGATATGCTTCACTTGACAGATCAAACTTGTGGTAAGTCCACACCAGAAGACCATATTTCCATTTGACCGATGACCGTTCTCTTGATCTTTAAAGTCATTCTTATCCCAGTTTTTCATTTCAGTCAACGCATAGGTGATCACTCGAAATAGGAACCTTACGAATATAACATCCGGCGAAAGGTTGGCACAGTTTTCATTCACGGTTTGTACATTTAACGGGTCTATTTCATTTTCCATATTAAAGAAAATGGCAGCTGGTGAAATGTGAGATGTCTTGAGGTAGTTTAGAGAGAGAAGAATCTCATTTTCTGCATAGTTTGATATGACTTTGCGTAAAAATAAAAGTATTGTCGCCAACCATCTCTGTTTTGCTTCTAAAGATGCAGTCTCCTAGAATGTGCAAAATAAAAAACAAACAGGTTATACTAAATACGAGTGTCAGCCAGAAAGTAAGGTTACAACATTTATGTAGGATCGAAAAATGATTGTATTTAATTTAAATTCACAGGATATTTCATAAACATATTAAACTATTTTTCAACGTAATCGCCATCGAAATCGAGACATTTCTGTAGTCGGGACATTAGCTTTTGTATGCCAGTGCCATAGACCACCACCAGCTCTTTCAGCCACTTCTTCAAAGCTTCCTCGACCTCCTGATCGTTGGAAAATTATTGGGGTGTAGTGAAACACCCACATCTCATCCCCCATCACGATCGAGTCCAGAAAAGCTTCTCCCTCCTGTGCAAAACGATCCAAAGATTCACACATGGCGGTCACGTGATTTTGACGGTGCTCCGGTGTAAGCATTCTGGGCATCCATCTCGCACACAACTTCTTGAAACCAAGTTTTTCTGACACAATATCACCAAGGAGACTTCGAGATAGAATATAACTGGAGTGGGTGCAAGAGAGAAGCATGTGTACCTAATCGAAGTGATTGACTCTAGCCCTCAAAGAACACGGGGAAGAAAGAAGAATGAGTTTTTACCTGTTGAGGTGGTTTATCAAACATGATATTCAGTATTGCCTCGATTCTCCCCTGCTGGTATATGAGGTCTGAATGCATGCAGTCAAAGAGCTTCTCCAGCACTGAGTAGCTCTCCATGTCATCTACGGCCACCGAGCCTTGCTTCAGGAGCTGAAGTATGGTGTCTAAAGCCAGTTGGGACCAACGGAAGTGTCCTTCGGGGTTATCTTCGGAGAATAACAGGATGGATGACACCAATTTTATAACCTGGAAAAGTTAGATAAAAATGTAATTGAATTTATACAAATACACATTTATTTATTTACTGACAATATAAACCACACTTTAGCGTCCTATACGGTTAAGGTTGACAGTGTGCTGGTACTCCCATCTCTAGAAGTATGTGCCACAGTTTCTCTCATTTCATACAATCAAATCCTTTTTTATAACCTATGAAGGATAAAACTGCTGGCATCTGAAATTCACGGCACTTTTCTATTAACTGTCGGATATTGAAGATTCGTTCTCTCGTCCCTTTTCTCTTAACAAATCCTGCCTCTTCTATTAGTATCTTCCAGCTGATGTAAGGCCTCAGATAGTTTTCAATTATACAAAGCAGTATTTTACTTAACACAGAAATCCGAAGGACGTGCGAAGTTGAAGATATTGTCAGATGGGGATGACAGAGAAGAAGGTTCTGGAACGAACACGTATCCAGAATGGCGGAACCAAGAGTCGTAAGAATGGCCAGGGACAGTATCCCCCAAGCAAGCAGACCTCCAGGACGACCTCCCAAAAGATGGAAAGACAGCTGGCAGTCGACGTCGCAAGAGGCAAACAATGATGTAAGACCATAACAGGCCAGCAGGCCTAAAATAAGATGAAGAAGAAGAAGTATTTTACTTGCATGTGATATAAGAGATATGGTCCTATAGTTCCCACATTCCTCGTTGAACCCTTTTTATGTAACAGGATAAACTGAGACTCCATTCAGCCCCGGTGTCAGATTCCCATCTTCCACACTTTGTTAAATGTTACATTCATCATTTAAAAGTCCAAGTAGTGACTATTGAAAAAAAATCAAAATTCTTGTCATTAACGACTAAGTTTCCTCAATCAGTGCCTTTGCCCAGCATCCTCAGTTTGCTTCCCAGTGGTTTTATTTGGAGGCCATTTTTTATCTGAATGTGTTTTCCTGGCACTTGGTAATGTATAGTATTTTTATTTTCTGGCACCATTTAGTGTTCAAAGATTGCTCCGAGGGATTATATACGAGTACAAAAAGCTTAAAGATCAATTGAGAACGCCAGTTAACTCAAATGAAAGATTCGCTGACAAGGTCAAGACATGAGTGAATAACGGAAGGAATGGAATTGGTAAATGTTGGGATAGCTAATGATAACTGTACGAAAGTAAATTAGTCATTCTCTTTCGGTATTGTTTTTTTATTCTTTTCGTGGTGTCAACAAGATGGGAAAACAATTGAAAAATTTAATGAGAGAAATTATACCCCATGCTACTGCAATATGGTGGAAATATGCTAGTCCAGTAGTCAGGACATCTAATTGATGATGATTATCAACGTTTTTATCCAGAATGCTTATTTTTGTATATTTTTTCTCAACGTAACTCTCTCAAATTGTGCGAACTTAAGAATCCTCTAGAATGTCTCCAAAGTATTCGTATGCTTACACTCCAGATACATATATCATTTTTGGAGTACTCCAATTCAAAAAAGGATTACCTTAGGATCATGCATGATCTTGTGACGCATGGCGAACAAGACCTCCTTAGCGACCTGCGCATCCTGCGCCTGCATGCGGCCACTGCTGGTGTTGGCCTGAGCTGCCAGAGAGAGGGTGGGCTGCCCGTGGTTGGGTGTCACGAACACTCGATAGCTGACCGGGTGCAGGGACTGAACGCATTCCGCATGCACGCCGCTCGCCATCAGACCGTCGCACAGTTGGATCAACTGAAATAGAAAATTGGTCATTAACTGAAGCTTCATATTCTTCCTCTTAAAATAGACCTAAAGTGTTTTTCCAAAAGTGCTTTAACTTTCAAATATCCTTACATTTTTAAGGTTTTCCAGAGGGGTAGCTGCTAATATGTGGGAAGGGGCTCTTGTCCTGTTCCTTTTTGTCCACACACCCAAGCCAGTCCCTTCTCTAATCTCTTCTTAATTACATACAAATACCATATTTTTGAATAAATAAACAAATCCTAATTAAATCATTAGAATTTGCATTAGGACCTATATTCAATTTTACACCACCTTTTATACACACAAAGATAAGCAGTTATCCGGAAAGTATTATTGTTTCCTATTTCTCAGATATATGGCATGACGACAAAATTTTTGCAGTCAACATTAATCCAAACTTGACTAATGTATATTATTGGGAGTACAAATTAGTTCGGTCCGTTTCCAAAAGATGGCTCTGGCTGTTATGAATGGGTCATAGTGACAGCCGATTTTGGCGGTTTCAGAGAGGTTAGACATCTGCCAATAATATTCAGTTTATATCGCTTTGAGTTTCATGCAAATGCCTTGTTTTGTACAGTGTTGAAATGTCGAATTTTGTGTTAACCAAGCAGCATTTGCGGGAGGTTTTAATTTTCTGCTTTAATTGGAAGAAAAGTGCAGCTGAAGCCCATCGAATGCTTGTTGAAGTTTATGGTGACGCTGCTCCAACTGATAAATCATGTAGGGAATGGTTTCGACATTTCAAGGATGGAGATTTCAGCGTCGAAGACAAGCCTCGCTCTGGACAGCCAAAAAAATTCGAGGACAAAGAATTAGAGGCATTACTCGAAGAAGATCAGAGTCAAACGCAAGAGGAGCTCGCAGAATCATTAAGAGTGACTCAACAAGCCGTTTCCGTACGATTGAGAGCCATGGGAATGATTCAAAAACAAGGAAATTGGGTGCCTTATGAACTGAAACCGAGAAACGTTGAGAGGCGATTTTTCACTTGTGATCAGCTGATTCAAAGGCAACAAAGAAAAGGTTTTTTGCATCGGATTGTAACTGGAGATGAGAAGTGGATATTCTACGACAACCCCAAGAAGAAAAAATACTACGCTAAGCCCGGTCAATCGTTGCCATCGACCTCAAAATCAACACCAAAACCGAACATACATGGTTCGAAAATCATGCTCTGTATCTGGTGGGACCAAAGGGGTGTTGTTTACTATGAGGTGCTGAAACCTGGTGATTCCAATACGGGCGATCGGTATCGGCTACAATTAATTCGTTTGAGCCGTGCATTGCGAGAAAAACGGCCGGAATACGAGCAAAGACATGATAAAGTTATTCTTCTTCATGATAACGCTCGGCCTCATGTCGCAAAAGTCGTAAAAAAATATTTGGAAACGCTCAAATGGGATGTTTTTACTGCACCCGCCGTATTCCCCAGACATTGCTCCTTCTGATTACTGGTTGTTCCGAAGGATGCAGCACGATTTGGCAGGTCACCGGTTCACTTTTTTCGTAGAAATCGAAAATTGGCTCCAAACTTGGATCGCCTCAAAAGACGAGTCATTTTTTCGAGATGGAATTCGAAAATTGCCTGAGAGATGGGAAAAAGTATTAGCCAGCGATGGACAATACTTTAATTGATCTGTTCATTCATTTTGTTCAGAAATAAATGCATTTTTGAACACAAAAAAACGGACCGAACTAATTTGTACACACAATATAATGAAAGATATTGTGTGTACAAATTAGTTCGGTCCGTTTTTTTGTGTTCGGATTTTTCACCCATCATGGAGAAACAATGTCAAAATTCTTGCCAGCCGCACCAAATAATGTTTTGCTTTAACAATAACACCATCCAGTGAGGAGACACAGACGGTGTCCCTTTAAAATAATTCCTCAACCAACACGAAAAAAAAAAAAAAAAAGGATCTTTATAACTCTAATGAAAACGTCGACCCACCCTGCAACTTTATTAAAAAGCATTAATTGTAATTTCAACAATGACAGCAAATCAATTTTCATTTGTTTACTTTGACAGCGTAATGTATTTGAGAATTCGAACAATGTTTCTGTATACACATTTCGGGTTTCATTTTCACTTCACCTGTGACAAAACGTTTTGTTTCATTTTAACGTATGAAGCGGCATCCCTGAAGGTGTTAATTTATTGAGGAATTGTATTCAAATTGGATAGTTCTGCTTATCCTCATAATTTAGATTGTCAATTGAATCAGAACTCAAATTAATGATGGCTTTTAAAAAATGGAATACTCCTTACGTTATGCAATCGCTTCTGCATATACATATATGTTTTGTTTCATTTTCACGTCATGGTCACAGTATGTTTTGTTTCATTTTCGGCTTAACGGCATTAGCAAATAATTTCTCAATTAATAGAGTTTTTTCCCAGAGGTCGAAGGTATAAAATACATTCTTACCTTTGGTATGGTCCATGAGCTGTTTAGTGTGATGCTTCACTGAAGATAGGTACACTAAGAAGTGAAGATACACCTCACCAAGTCTCCACAATCCCTTTTAACACACAAACAAATCACAGAATTATTTCAATAAACATATATAAATTATGTTACCCTGGTTGTTTAATATGGGATGTCCCAAAAAATATAAATACATACTTTGAATGATTATAAATTCAGTATTTATTAAGGTATATCTAATGTTAAAACTCTAAATTAAAGAAGACAAAAGTAGAATTATTTAAGTTATCACAAGCGCTCAGATTGATGGTCATTCTAATCTATGCACTGCTGATAATGTGGAATCGCTAACATCATAAATCATTTGTTTTGGTATTTGGACGCATTCTCGTTAATTTGGCTGCTC